>JAODAL010029267.1:0-51906 GCA_025379985.1 Phyllomedusa bahiana
GAAGCGATTCTAAGACGGCGGCAGTCTGTGGGTCATACAAAAACAAATTGTTGAAGCCCAAAAACCAAAGCTCCCTCTGCATTTTTTAAGCAGGGAAACAACGTTCACAGCACCTGTAGGCTCTGGGCAGCCTGGAAATAGCTGTTTTTTAACGTGATTCGTGCCGAAGTAATTCGGACCGAAACGAATTTTGTCGGAAAATTCGGCGAAGTGACCGAACCGAATTTTTGAGAAATTCGCCCATCTCTACTAACAACGCGTTTGTCGCCGAGACCGGCGCTACATAAGGAATTGCAATATAGAGAATTGCCGGGAAATACAGTAATTCAAATTGTTTAAGCTCTTCTGATTGGTCGGCATAAACCAGCCAATCAGAATAGGAGCGACAGTGTCCCATTAAAACCTATCGAGAACTATTGACCAATCAGAAAAGGAGCGACAAACACCCATTATATCCTATGGAGAAGTTTTGACCAATCAAAATCCAAGGCGGGACAGTTCGAAAATACAGTAAAAATGCCGAAAAGAGCTGATTGGCTGAGCTAGCGGTGGCTTGGCTATCCCATCCAATCAGAGCGCGAGCTACTTCTCCCATTGTAGTCTATGGAGAGATCGGCGCACTGAAATCTCGGCGCTCAGCGCCGTGCAGCATGGAGTATGAATAAAAAAATAATTTTTATTAAGTGTAAAACATTGTCACATAAAGAGCTAAAACCTTCTGTAAAAATAAATCAGTTAAAACCCCGAACAACGCGTTTGTCGCCGAGACCGGCGCTACATAGGGAATTGCAATAGAGAGAATCGCTGGGAAATACAGTAATTCAAATTGTTTAAGCTCTTCTGATTGGTCGGCATAAACCAGCCATTCAGAATAGGAGCGACAGTGGCCCATTATATCCTATGGAGGAGAATTGACCAATCAGAATAGGAGCGACAGGGACCCATTATAACCTATGGACAAAAATTGACCAATCATATTCCAAGGCGGGACAGTTCAAAATACAGTAAAAAGGCAGAAAGGAGCTGATTGGTTGAGCTAGAGGGGGCTCGTCCAGCTTAGCCAATCAGAGCGCGAGCTACTTTCTCATAGAGTTCTATGGGGAAAAGAAATTCCGAGCGAGCTCTGTGATTGGCTAAGTTATTTGAACCAATGGGAGAGCGAACGACGCTCCTATGGGTTTTCTAATGCAATCTGAAATAAAACTGTACATGGCCGAAATCAAATGATAAGACTTCAGAAGTTGTCCCAATGTGTATATAAAATGAATAATAATATGGGGGTAAAGAAAAAAAAAAATTAAATCAATAAAATCAGGTTTATTTCTTTATTTTCGTTGCACCCATACTATTGATCCTTGGATAATGAAAAGAAAGAACTAAACATGATTTTATTGAATTAACATTTTTTTTCGTTACCCCCATATTATTATTCATTTTATATACACATCGGGACTTCTGTAGTCTTATAATTCGATTTCGGCCATGTACAGATTTATTTCAGATTGCATTAGAAAACCCATAGGAGCGTCGCTCGCTCTCCCATTGGTCCAAATAACGGCGCCTCTTTTAACTTAGCCAATCACAGAGCTCGCTCGGAATTTCTTTTCCCCATAGAAATCTATGAGAAAGTAGCTCGCGCTCTGATTGGCTAAGCTGGACGAGCCCCGCTAGCTCACAATCAGCTGTTTCTGCCTTTTTACTGTATTTTGAACTGTCCCGCCTTGGAATATGATTGGTCAATTTTGTCCATAGGTTATAATGGGTCCCTGTCGCTCCTATTCTGATTGGTCAATTCTCCTCCATAGGATATAATGGGCCACTGTCGCTCCTATTCTGAATGGCTGGTTTATGCCGACCAATCAGAAGAGCTTAAACAATTTGAATTACTGTATTTCCCGGCGATTCTCTCTATTGCAATTCCCTATGTAGCGCCGGTCTCGGCGACAAACGCGTTGTTCGAGGTTTTATCTGATTTATTTTTACAGAAGGTTTTAGCTCTTTATGGGATAATGTTTTACACTTAATCAAAATTATTTTTTTTATTCATACTCCATGCTGCACGGCGCTGAGCGCCGAGATTTCAGTGCGCCGCTCTCTCCATAGACTACAATGGGAGAAGTAGCTCGCGCTCTGATTGGCTGGGATAGCCAAGCCCCCGCTAGCTCAACCAATCAGCTCTTTTCAGCATTTTTACTGTATTTTGAACTGTCCCGCTTGGATTTTGATTGGTCAAAACTTCTCCATAGGATATAATGGGTCTTTGTCGCTCCTATTCTGATTGGTCAATAGTTCTCCATAGGTTTTAAAGGGACACTGTCGCTCCTATTCTGATTGGCTGGTTTATGCTGACCAATGATAAGAGCTTAAACAATTTGAATTACTGTATTTCCCGGGCAATTCTCTCTATTGAAATTCCCTATGTAGCGCCGGTCTCGGCGACAAACGCGTTGTTAGGGATTTAAATGCTTTATTTTTAAAGAAGGTTTCAGCGCTTTATCTGATAATGTTTTACACTTAATAAAATTTTTTTTTTTATTCATACTCCATGCCGCACGGTGCTGAGCCCCGAGATTGCATTGCGCCCATCTCTCCATAGACTACAATGGGAGAAATAGCTCGCGCTCTGATTGGCTGGGATAGCCAAGCCCCCGCCGCATTAACCAATCAGCTCTTTTCTGCCTTTTTACTGTATTTTGAACTGTCCCGCCTTGGATTTTGATTGGTTCAAAATTCTCCATAGGCTATAATGGGTCTTTGTCGCTCCTATTCTGATTGGCCGAGATAGCCAAGCCCCCGCTAGCTCAACCAATCAGCTCTTTTCTGCATTTTTACTGTATTTTGAACTGTCCCGCCGTTGATTCTGATTGGTCAATCATTCTCCATAGGTTTTGATGGTTCACTGTCGCTCCTATTCTGGCCGGTTTATGCCGACCAATGAGAATAGCTTTCAGAATTTGAATTACTGTATTTCCCGGCAATTTCCAATATCCGATTTCTTGATATTGCAGCGTTCTAGATTTTTGGAAAGTGATTTTTTTTAAAATTATGTTTATTTTTGAGGTTCAGCTCTTTTCTGACACTGTTTTCCGCTTTTATATAGGCGATTTTTTCGGATTCATACACCTGCTGCACGGAGCGGAGCGCCGAGATTTCTGTCGCGATCTTCTATCTCCTTCCTCGCATGTTCCGTTCTTGCTTCACTTCGCCGCCGGAGAATTTAGCCCAAAATAAACCAGGTCTGCCTGTCGGAGCTGCTGAGCGCTGCACTGCGCCTCGCTTTGCCGACTCGCGATCGTACATGCCTCGGAGTTTTCGAGCGCGCCGCGTCCCGCCCCGGAACGCCTACACCACACCCACACCGCGCCCATTGCCCGCCCCTTAATGCGGGGCGCCGCTGAAAGCGGCGAACGCTGCGCCTTACACTGCATTCCTGCGTCCGAAAGGGGGATTCGGGCCAGGAGGCGCAGTGTACGCCGGAAAACAGGCGTAAAGCCCGGTCATACATGTCGCCCATAGTTCTTCAACTGGATTCGGACTCTGAGCTGTCTTCAGGTTAGATTTTTCAAATTAACGATTTTTATTTCCTGACTATCTTTTTTATTTAGAACCAAAAAAAAAATGTTAATTTGAAATTATTTATCTTGCAGATGAGGAGACTCCTCCTCTACTAAAAAAGAGAGCTCGGTTGGCGAGTGAGCCGACAGAGACTGCAAAAGATGGCACAGTGTGGCGTGAAGTAGAAGTAGGGAAACATCTCCATTTCACCCCAATAGAACCGTACCCTACAGATGGAGAGCCAAGTGCTAAGGCCAGACGAAGTGTCTGGAGTCGCCTTCAGAGTTTCCTCTGTTTTATCACTCTTGACATGCTTCGTAGCATTCAAGAATGGACTACTCAACATGCACGTCACACGGAGCAGGTGGATTGGTTCATGGGTCTGCCGGAACTAATGGCATTTATTTCAGTCATTATCTTGCGGGGGGTGACCAAGGTTCCATCACTACGTGACAGCTGGTCAGCAAACCTAGCAAACCCAAGGATCATTGCAACTATGACCCGAAACCGCTTCCAAGACATCATGCAACACCTACGCTTTGATGACATGTTCACACGCAGTGAGCGAGTGGAGACCGATATATTTGCTGCAATCTCCAATGTGTGGAGATCGTTTGTCACCAACTGCATCACATTCTACAATCCTGGTCGACACATCACTATTGATGAACAGCTTTTCCCTTCAAAGACTCGCTGCTGTTTTCTGCAATACATTGCAACAAAACCAGACAAGTTTGGCATCAAGTTTTGGGTGGCTTGCGACTTGAAATCAAAGTACATCTGTAATGTCCTGCCATATCTTGGCAAGGACCCCAGTCATCCCAGTGGGGAGAGACTGTCCGAAACTGTAGTGATGAGGCTGATGGAACCATTCATGGACAAGGGCAGAACTGTAACCACGGACAATTTCTTTACATCATTGTCACTTGCACAATGACTGCTTAGCTGGAAAACCACTATCCTCGGCACAGTCAACAAGAGTCGCCGAGAAATTCCTCAATCCGCTAGACAGATGGACCGCACTGAATTCACCACTCAGGTGTTTTCAACCACTGGTGCCACACTGACAGTGTATGCACCCAAACGAGAGAAGGCCTTCTACATTCTCAGCAGCATGCACAGCATGGTTGAGACTGAGGATACCAACAAAAGGAAGCCAAACACGGTCACACAATACAACCACAGAAAGTGCGGTGTGGATGTAATGGACCAAATGGTGCAGGAGTACAGTGTGCATGCAGGAACACGGAGATGGCCAGTCACCGTGTTCTACAACATGATTGACATGGCAGCGCTGAATGCTCATGTTCTTTATCAGGCATGCACTGGGGTGCAGGAGAGACGGGTGGACTTCCTGGTTGAGCTTGCAAAAGAGTTAGGTGGCTCTCATGTGACTGAAAAGAAGGCACGCAAGGAGAAACTCCTTCGGCAACAACCTTCCACACCCAGCCCTGGCAAAAGGGCGAAGTGTCAGGTAAAACATCGATGCACGAACAATTGTGCAACTGAAGATTGTGTTGACGCTACTAATAACACGTGTGGCAAATGTACAGGGACAATACCCAGGCAGTGCCAGGTATGTTCCGACAGTGCAGACAGACTGCTGAGTGAGTGCTGAAATGCTATTCACACAAGAAGGACATGCCATCACACACACACCACACCCAGCCCCCCACAGCAGCCTATTGTAAATATGTGTGGAATTGTTTTATTCCTTGTATTTTTTTTATTATTTTCATTAAAAAAATAAAAAGCATGGAAACAAATAACAGTTGTTCTTTTGTATATTTACATTTTTGTATATTTAGATTCAAGTCAATGGGTGCGGAAAAAAAAAATCGCAAAAAAATCGCAGCTACTGAGTGAGTGCTGAAATGCTATTCACACAAGAAGGACATGCCACTCACACACACACACCCAGCCCTCCTCAATGGACAACAACAACCTCCTGTGGTGTGACAGTAATGGCCTTATTTACTTAAAGGGGTTGTCTCGCTACAATGATTGGGTTTTAATTAAAAGATCTTTAAAAAACAAGCAGCTTTGCAATATATGTTCATTACAAATGTCCTACTGATTTTGAGCTAGCCCTGTTAGTAGTACTACATCAGCTTCTCAAATTTCTATAGCAGCCGACCTGTTGATCCTTATCTCACTGGCTGTCAGGTCTGTATGACACATCACCTTCAGAATACAGGTCTAAGCAGAGAGCCCCTCCTGCACAGAATGCTTCTGTAGTGGAGGGAGGGGGATGGAGGACTCTGGCTTCTGTGTCCCTGCTGCCTGGATTAATCCTGTGTGTGCCTGCTTCCTCCTGCTCTCTACACAGATAGATGTGACAGCAGTGACCCTGTGTGTTACTATAATCATGATGTGTCTGTGGAGCTGTAACTATAATAATACTATACAGGTCAGGGAGGCTTGTGAACAGTTCATGCTGTGCTGTACTAGTGACACATCCTGAATAACCCTTCACAGCTTCCCTGTGTCTGTTCTGACAGGGTCTGTTTGTTGCTGGAGATGTGGAGATATATAAGCTAAGCCGAGGGTATATGAACACTTGCATCCCCTCTGTTCTGCTATTAGCAATCACAGACCTTTCCACACTCATAGATCAGCCCTAATACAGCTGATCTAGATGCCTGCAGAAGATCTAGGCAGGCACACACAGGGTTAACTCTGGCAGCAATCCCCCTGCCCCCCCCCCCGGCTGTATAGAAGTTACAGAGGAGAGCTGCCTGTGTGCTGAGGGGAGGGGGGAAGAGGGAGGAGAAGAGGCAGAGAAGAAGCACGCCCCTCAAATCAAAAATCCTTTGCTTCTAAAAACATTGATGTGGGCTGAAAGCCTGAAATGAGACAACTCCTTTAAGAACAAGAGACGGTGATTATAGGTTGTTTGCTTAAATCCTCCAGGTCATTCGACCCGTCTCTGGGTTCCAAAGGTAGAAATGTTAAATGACCCCTCTCTGGGACTTCTAGTGTTAAACACCTAAGATTCTTGCCTCTACTTATGCGTTTACGGCAAAGGCGGCATATGACATCGCTGGGTGAATCAGAGGCTTGCTCAAAGAAGGCCCAGGCTTGAGAGGTCCTGGACCTTTTTGACGGCAATAAGCGAGGAGCGGGGTTTCCGCTGACCGTGGCTGGCGGAATCATATCAGCGGACTTCTGCGACCGCCCTCTCCCTTTTTGAGGCGGGACCCGTATTGACACTACCCCATCGTCTTCCTCCTCGTCCAGTGATGAAGCGCTCGCAAGCAAATTCTGCTGAAAAGACCACGTTGGATCCGCAATGTCGTCATCATCATCATCAACACAGTTGACTTCGTCGTCCTGACATTCTGCATCCAGGAGCTGCGGGCTACAAGCAAGAGGCACTGCAAGGCATTGCCGACTGCCCGGGATTTTTGCTGATTGACCGGCTTCCTTCTCTTCCTCTGATGGCATGAGTAACTGGGCGTCAGAGCAGACAAAATCATCCTCTTTGGCCTTTTGATCTTTTAACATGCCTTCTGACCCCAACCGCATTTTGTCATCAAAGAGGTCTTCAGAAAATGGATTATCCACAGTGGTGGGTACACGAGTTGACATTTGGGCTGCTTCATGTTGGACGGATGCTGGTGATGCTGATGATGACATTTGTGGCCGTGACTGGGAGGACGAGGAGGTAAGACTGCTGGATGCAGGTTGCATTAACCACTGAAGAACAGATTGGCGATGCTGTTTGTTACTGAGATTCACAGGGCCCTGACCCAGCGATGACAGGCCTGACGGTCCTGCAACCGACGATCCGCTGGCATGCGTGTTGTCGCCAGCACTGGAAGGAGCACCTTCTCTCGTACCTCTACCTCCATGTCCTACCCCCTCTTTGCTCACTTACCACCTGAATTTCGTCCATGTTCAGAAAGATAAAATTTGAGATGGTATTGTAGAGTTTTGGAACGTATCTTATTAAAAGACGTCAAATCACAGATATTCTCAAGTCCCTCAAATCAATACAAAATTGCTGGATTCAAATTTAAGTGCAAGGTACCTCTATCAACAAAGCTTGACTGACCAAAAGTGAAAAAAACATGTATCTGAAATGTATATGGATAATAAAAGGTATTTTTGGCACCTATCAATACACCTGTGGTGACTACAAAATTGCTGGATTCAAATTTAAGTGCAAGGTACCTCTATCAACAAAGCTTGACTGACCAAAAGTGAAAAAAACACCTATCTGAAATGTATACGGATAATAAAAGGTATTTTTGGCACCTATCAATACACCTGTGGTGACTACAAAATTGCTGGATTCAAATTTAACTGCAAGGTACCTCTATCAACAAAGCTTGACTGACCAAAAGTGAAAAAACAAAAAAATGAAATGTATACGGATAATAAACGGTATTTTTGGCACCTATCAATACACCTGTGGTGACTACAAAATTGCTGGATTCAAATTTAAGTGCAAGGTACCTCTATCAACAAAGCTTGACTGACCAAAAGTGAAAAAACACCTATCTGAAATGTATACGGATAATAAAAGGTATTTTTGGCACCTATCAATACACCTGTGGTGACTACAAAATTTCTGGATTCAAATTTAAGTGCAAGGTACCTCTATCAACAAAGCTTGACTGACCAAAAGTGAAAAAAACACCTATCTGAAATGTATACGGATAATAAACGGTATTTTTGGCACCTATCAATACACCTGTGGTGACTACAAAATTGCTAGATTCAAATTTAAGTGCAAGGTACCTCTATCAACAAAGCTTGACTGACCAAAAGTGAAAAAAACACCTATCTGAAATGTATACGGATAATAAAAGGTATTTTTGGCGCCTATCAATACACCTGTGGTGACTACAAAATTGCTGGATTCAAATTTAAGTGCAAGGTACCTCTATCAACAAAGCTTGACTGACCAAAAGTGAAAAAAACACGTATCTGAAATGTATATGGATAATAAACGGTATTTTTGGCACCTATCAATACACCTGTGGTGACTACAAAATTGCTGGATTCAAATTTAAGTGCAAGGTACCTCTATCAACAAAGCTTGACTGACCAAAAGTGAAAAAAACACGTATCTGAAATGTATACGGATAATAAAAGGTATTTTTTGGCACCTATCAATACACCTGTGGTGACTACAAAATTGCTGGATTCAAATTTAACTGCAAGGTACCTCTATCAACAAAGCTTGACTGACCAAAAGTGAAAAAAACACGTATCTGAAATGTATACAGATAATAAACGGTATTTTTGGCACCTACTGTGGTGACTACAAAATTGCTGGATTCAAATTTAAGTGCAAGGTACCTCTATCAACAAAGCTTGACTGACCAAAAGTGAAAAAAACACCTATCTGAAATGTATACGGATAATAAACGGTATTTTTGGCACCTATCAATACACCTGTGGTGACTACAAAATTGCTGGATTCAAATTTAAGTGCAAGGTACCTCTATCAACAAAGCTTGACTGACCAAAAGTGAAAAAAACACCTATCTGAAATGTATACGGATAATAAACGGTATTTTTGACACCTATCAATGCACCTGTGGTGACTACAAAATTGCTGGATTCAAACTTAACTGCAAGGTGGCTCTATGAACAAAGCTGGCCTGCGCCAAAGTGAAAAAAACATGTATCTGAAATGTATACGGATAATAAAAGGTATTTTTGACACCTATCAATACACCTGTGGTGACTACAAAATTGCTGACCAAAAGTGAAAAAAACACCATTCTGAAATGTATACGGATAATAAATGGTATTTCTGGCACCTATCAATACACCTGTGGTGACTACAAAATTGTTTGATTCAAATTTAAGTGCACGGTACCTCTATCAACAAAGCTTGATTGACCAAAAGTGAAAAAAACACGTATCTGAAATGTATACGGATAATAAAAGGTATTTTTGGCACCTATCAATACACATGTGGTGACTACAAAATTGCTAGATTCAAAATTATGTGCAAGGTTCCTCTATCAACAAAGCTTGACTGACCAAAAGTGAAAAAAACACGTATCTGAAATGTATACAGATAATAAAAGGTATTTTTGGCACCTATCAATACACCTGTGGTGACTACAAAATTGCTGGATTCAAATTTAAGTGCAAGGTACCTCTATCAACAAAGCTTGACTGACCAAAAGTGAAAAAAACACCTATCTGAAATGTATACGGAAAATAAAAGGTATTTTTGGCACCTATCAATACACCTGTGGTGACTACAAAATTGCTGGATTCAAATTTAACTGCAAGGTACCTCTATCAACAAAGCTTGACTGACCAAAAGTGAAAAAAACAGCCAGAAGAAATGTATACGGATAATAAAAGGTACTTTTGGCACCTTCAATACACTGTGGTGCTACAAAATTGCTGGATTCAAATTTAAGTGCAAGGTACCTCTATCAACAAAGCTTGACTTACCAAAAGTGAAAAAAACACCATTCTGAAATGTATACGGATAATAAACGGTATTTTTGGCAACTATCAATACACCTGTGGTGACTACAAAATTGTTGGATTCAAATTTAAGTGCAAGGTACCTCTATCAACAAAGCTTGACTGACCAAAAGTGAAAAAAACACGTATCTGAAATGTATACGGATAATAAAAGGGGAGTTTTTCAACTAACAAATAGACCTGCAGTTACTAGAATAGATCTATATCCTAATATAAGTTCAGGCTGCCCAACATCCAAGTAATATTTCAACAGAAAACTGTTAATAATAAAGCTATTGCAATGCAATGTCTACACTAAGTCTGGGTGCACAATATCCATTATCCGTTAAAGAACTTGTCTGTGTTCCCCTCCCCCCCCCCCGCTCCCGCCCCCCTAAGTTCTAAGGTTCACAGCTAAAAGTATAGCTGTCTCTGTGAACAAATAGAATAATTTCGCTGAGCTGTTTTCACAGAGGCAGAGCGCACGTCCTACTCCTTTTACATACTGACACACACTGATCATGAACAGGAAGGGCTGTTCTATGTAAAACGAGGTCATGTGATTTTTCCAGCCAATCGCAACCATACACATCCCAGTCATGACGTCGCACACACAGCTCACCCTGCTCTATTCTCTAAGCTGATTTGCTGGCCGCCAAAATGACAGGAAGCGCCGAAAATGGCGCGACATTAATAGATTATGCACAGATTTTAACCTAAATTATCGCGTGATCTAAAAAATCCGATCAACATATAAACCGTGCCGATTTCAACTTTGTCGATAATAATTGCTCAACACTAATAATTATCAAACTACATAAAATTAAATTATTTAAATTTAATAAAAATTGTTAAAGGCTTTGTCTCACTACAAAGATTGCTTTTTATGTTAAAGATCTTGCAAAAACAAGTCACTTTGCAATATGTGTCCATTAACAGTGCCCTACCAATTCTGAGATATTCCTTCTTGTATGGCTTGCATCAGCTCCTCAGGTCGCTATAGCTATAGACCTGTTTGATCTCTCATGATAGGCTGCCAGCACTGGTTGATATAGCTACAGACCTGCCTTCTACTGCAGCCTAGTAGAAGCCAGTAAACACGCCCCTGAATCCAAAGGGAAACCAAGAAAACAGGACTGAGGTAAGATGAATCAATGTAGTGAGACAACCCCTTTAACATATAAATATAAAAATATACAATATCCGAAAAATATAAAAATATCTCCTATAAAATGTACTTAAAATGAATAGAATCTAAAACTAATTTTACATTAAATAACCCACTGATGATGTTGTTCAGATTTTTACATTTTTAAATTTGAAATTTATTTTTGCTGTTCTCACCCTTTATTCTACATACAGCAAGAGCCAACACACACAGGCTTGAGAAACTGGGTCCCCCAAGCAAGTAATGCCAAAGGGTTTCTTTTCACTGACATCTATTCAATACTTTTCTTTTTTTTTCCCGCCTATTATAACTTTTTTTCATGTATCACGAGCAAGTATGGACCCTTTTGGGACCCCGCAAGGAGGCGGACCACCCCGGGGGGGAATCAAAGAGGCCCCGGTTTTCCCAAGCCCGCGCAAGCGGGGGGGACTTGCTGGGCGGGGAGTCTACAGGCGCTCCCCCCTGACGTGTTTGCTTGCGGAGGCAGCCGAGGTGTGAGTGGAAAAAAAATCGTAAGTCAGGCTCGTGGGGGACAGGCAGAAGGTCGGGACTGGCGGCAATATTTTCATGGTGGGAACAGGCGGGAAAGGGTCGGGCTGACGCAAGATTCGTGTCGGGAAGGAGGCAACGGTACAGTACACGGAAATTCAGACAAGACCAGGAAACGCTTTCTCTTTAGGCTTTTGGCACAAAAAAATCCGGCGGGGAAAACGGGAAGGCGGTTTAAAACGGGGGCAGCGCCCACAATAGCAATTCCGGGTGCCGGGCCCTTTAAATTTAACACTCCAGGCGCCCCCTGGGGGCGGAGCCGCGCGTGCCGCGGGAAGAGGCTTCAGCAGCAGCGTTGTGGGTAAGTACCCGGGGGACAGAGAGAAACAGCGCCCCCACGACCCAAACAGGGGGGGTCGCGGTCCCTCGCAGCGGGGAGGATGGGTCTACGACCCGGGAAAAGGACGCGGGGGCATCCGTGAACCATGTTTGCCACTTACTTATGCACCTAAGTTCCATAAATGCGCCAAACACAAGGGGAGGGGCAATGAACTTTAGATCCATTTATGAATGCACAAAAAACACTTTTTACTTCAGGCGCAAACAGGAAAAAAAATGCAAGATGCACTTCGATGCACCTAGTTTTTTACATTTTTCCCTTTAAGTTTCATCCTGAATAAACATTTTCCCCCACCCTGTTTTCGGGGGGATGGGTACACCTGGCCATTACTTTTTTTTTCTTTTACTACAGTTTTCTTCTTTGAATTAAAGAACAATTTAGTCTTGATTTAATCTGTTCAAATCAACTTGATCTGAAACTGGACTTTTTTATGTTTTCTAGAAAAGTTGTATCTGTTCAGTGGTTTACAGCTTAATATAAACTATCTTTATATTCATGAAGGCATCTGAGTGTAGGCTTTAATATATCAAACTCATTCTCAGGGCCCCTTTTAACCTTTAGCCCTTTGAGAAAGCAGTCCATTGGACTCTGCATACACAACCGCTTACAGGAATGTTGAGGTGGGTTAACTGCCTGAAAATGTAAATTTTTGCTTTAGTAAAGCATTCTGCTTTTTCTAGACAAAATTTTTATAATTTCCCTTGAAAAAAATTTAATAAAAAATTTCCAAATAAAAAAAGAAATTTGAGTATTTTTAATACTTGGATGCAAAATTTCTCTCACAAATGCAATCATGTCTTCTCTCTACAAGTCATAAAAGTGTAAAAGTTTTGTCTGGGCACTGATTAGCATGAGGGTCCCTATGGGGTGAAGAGGTTTGTCTTAGGATGTCCTAGGATGTTCTAGGATAAAAAAAAAAAACACACACAAAAAAAGGGACATTAATTAAAAAAACCCCCACCATTATCCTTTTTCCAGTTTTTAAAAGCTGGACTAAACTGGGCCCAAAGGAGCAGGCATCTAGCCTTATATGCTCCTGGGAAAACTTGACAGGTGCATCTGATTGCTGAATCACAACTCAAAGACCCCACTGCTAAGGTCCGTTCACACGGCTTATTTTGGGCACGGATTCCAGCCTATTGCGGCCGTACTGGGGCAGTCCTGGGAATCTTCCCAGCCATTTCGGTAATCCACTTCTCATAGGAACATGGCTGTCTCTCCTTTCCCCCCTCTCGAAACCCTATCGGATATCGCCGTGATAATGGATTCTAGGGGCCGGGGAACTCCCCCGCCCCCCTTTTTTCAAGCCAATTGCGGGCGAAAACCATCCCGAATTACGGGTTGAATAAGCCGTGTGAAAAGGCCCCTAAGGGAACATTAAATGATACAAGCACATTTTGGTCCCGTTTAGGGCCCTAAAGCAAAAATAGGATAAAAGTAAAACAATTCTTCTTTATTTAAATCTCTTAACACATGTAAAACAGCTGCAGAGTTAGGTAGAGAAAAGCAAAGACAACTATCCAGTTTTGGATAATTTGTATTTTCTTTTGCTTATCTCTAGACCTATACGCTGCCATGCTGTTTTACATGTGTAAAGAGATTTAAATAAAGAAGAAATTTTTTTACTTTTATTCTAGCACATCCACAATCTTCATTCAGAAGAAAAGTGTGAGTGCTTTGGGGTGTTAAACAACCGGGGAATGAAAAATAATTACGCTACCCGGGAAGTGAAATAAAGGGGGGGGGGGGGGGGGGGGGGGGGGGGAGTTATCTTTTTTTTTTTTTTTTACAGCCTAATGGCCTCTTTCACTTTTTTGACACTTTATTGGACCATTTATTGAGAGTTTCCATAGCATCAGAGCATTTCTTTCATTTCATATAGTGCTCTGGAAAAATGAAAGGGGCGCTTTGATTGGTTGAGATGGGCAACAAAAAGTTTTTTTGGGCCCAAGAATTTCTACATGTGCCCCATGGAATCAACTCCAGACCTTTAATGCTCTTAATTTTTCATTAAATAATGAGGTAATAGTCTTCACTGGACCATGAATATGCTTATCAGTCAATTGTTCAACCACTTTTGAGCCTGTGTAAAAATAGTTGTGATTTCTAAATGATGGTCAATGCAATATTTTTTGTTAAATCTCTGGTATAAAAGCTGAAAATATATATATATAAAACATAAAAAACCCAAAATTTTGGGACACCCCTTTTCCATTCCCAAAAATTTTTTTGATTTTTAAAGGGCTATAAAAAATTGTAGATTTACACTGAAGGCTCAAAACTAGAAAAAACACATTAATTATATACTTTACAAAAAATGTGACCAAAATGAAAATATGTCTTGTATTCTAGGTTCTTCAAATACCACCTTTTGCTTTTTTTATGCTTTGCACACTCTTTTACATTCTCTTTAGAGCTTCAAGAGGAAGTCCCTGAAATGGTCTTCCCAAAAGTCTTGAAGGAGTTCCCAAATGCTTACACTTGTTGGCCCCCTTTGCCTTCACTCCCCGGGGGCCACCACCCCAATCCATCTCATTGGTTTGTGGAGGCCAGGTCATCTGGCGAGCAACCCCCTCACTCTCCTTCTTGGTCAAATACCCTTACCAGCTGGAGGGTTTTTGGGGGTCATTGTCATGTTGAAAAAAAAATGTTGGCCAAAAAAACGAAACCGGAGAATAGCATGTCCCTGCAAAATGCGGGGAAACCCTGCTGATTCGTACCTTCTTTTTGAAAAAATCCCCAACAGTGTCACTAAAAAAGAAAACCCCCCACCCCCACCCTCCTCCTCCTGCTTCCGGGAAACCCAGGCATGAGAGTCCATTCGTTACCTTTTCGCATCGCACAAAAAAAACGGTGGTTGGAACCCAAAGATCTAAAATTTTTGACTCTCAGACCAAAGACGTTTTCCCATTAAGAGCAAAAAAGGGTCGGGAGTTGATTCCAGGGGGCACATGTATGAAAAATTTCTGGGCCAAAAAATTTTTGTTCCCCATTAAACCCAAATCAAACCCCCTTTCATTTTTCCAAGCACTAATGAAATGAAAGGAAATCTCTGATGCATGGAAACCCAATAAAGGTCCAATAAAGTTCCAAAAAAAAAAAAGGGGCCATTGGGCTGAAAAAAAAAAAAAAAAAAAAAATAACTCATCTAGGAAAAAATAGAAAAAATTGCGGTCCAAAAAAAACAATGTCCATTCCTTGTGCTTTTTGGGCCCCCAAAAAACAGTCTCTCTGCTTGTTGCCTTCCTAGCAGTGGTTTCTGCAGCTTTTTTCCATGGGGTCTTTGCCACATCCCTTTTAAAAAAGTTTTTGTAGGATGTGTCTGCTGCAGAACTCTGTTGGCATGACCTGGTCTCAAATTTGACTGCTGTTAACCGCATTTCTGGGGCTGGGTCGGGAATTAAATCTCTGCACGAGGGGACTCTTGGTCCTTCCTTTCCTGGGGGGGTCCTTATGTGACCAGTTTCTTTGTAGCACTTGATGGTTTTTGCCACTGCACTTGGGGACACTTTCAAAGTTACCAAATTTAATCGGACTGAATGGACCTTCATTTTTTAAAGTATGATGGCCATCTTTTTCTTACTTAGTTGCTTTACTTGCCACAATAGAAATTCCAACAGTCCATTCAGTAGGACTATCACTGTGACCCCCACCGACCTCTAAACCAACACAACTATGACCCCAACCCACTATAAGCAAAACCACTTATTAAACCTGACAGGCCCCCTGAAGTGAAAACCATTTCAGGTGACTTCCTCTTGAAGCTCATCAAGAGAATGTCAGAGTGGGGCAAAGCAGTAATAAAAGCAAAAGGTGGCTACTTTAAAGAACTAGAATACAAGACAATTTTCGTTGGTCAACATTTTTTTAAAGTAATATAATCCCACATGTGTATTCAAGTTTGACCTTCAGTGTGAATCTAAAATGTTTATAGTATAAATACAGAAAACTTTGGGAATAAAGAGGTGTGTCCAAACTTTGGCCCTGTCTGTATATATATATATATATATATTTTAAATATAAATATATATGGGAGAAATATATATATATATATATATATATTAACTATATATATATATAAATAAAAAATATTAAAATATATAAATATATATATATGTGGATGTGTGTGTAAAAATAAATAAAAAAACCCCCTTTGTTTTGCAAAATAAAAAGAAAAAAAGCAACATATTGTATGTACATGAAAAAGTCTGATCTATTAAAAAAAACATAACACCCAAGCTGAATACACAGAACACACAGAAGTTTAAAAAAAAAATTCAGGGGCGTGCTACTATGGCTGCTTGAGGACCACATTGCTGAGCTCCTCGTTTCCAGCAGTACCGGCCGATTTCCTTGGGAAAGGTCGGCAAGAGCTCCCAAACTCACCCTCCGCTTTTCCACGCAGGCGAATGGGCCTTCTTCTCCCTGCAATCTACAATGCACTCTCTCCCAGCCGGCCTGAACACCCGCAGATGCCCCCCCGCTGCTGCGTGCCACACCTCCGACGAACGTCGACCACTCCGAGGCGCCCAATACACCCACCCCTCCCACCACCGCGGAATCCAAGCTCCGACCGGCGCCCTGAACACGGAGATCCGCGCAGCCGTCCGTCCCGGAATCAAGAGCTAAACCCTCGCCCACGGCCCTCAGGTCCGCCCCTTTGGGGCCCCCCGTCCCTCTTCCTCTGTGAGGATCAAGCCTCGGCGCTAGTCCCCCCCAGACTGTCGAGGTCCGGCCCCAGCAAGCCCCGGCCGGCGGAACCCCGGGCGGGCAGGGTCGCATCATCCGCGGCGCCAATCACCTGCAGAGGGAGTCGCCGGAGGCACCTTTGGAAGCACAAACGCGGCTGATAGGCCTGGGGGCCCCCGTTCTTCCCCCCCACTGCAGCCCCACGGAGTACAGGAGGACGCTGAGGGCCCCCTGGAGCCCCCTGCTCCCCCTACTCTCTCCACGGCCATCCCCACTACTTAAGCCGCAGAGGAGCGTGGCCGGGCCTCCCCATGCCATAACAGCAGCTCCCCCTCCCCTATTAGAGGGACCTCCTCCAGTCTTCACCCCAAGTGGGGAGCCAAATTCCTATCGCCCCCAGGGAGCCGCCGCCAATTCAATCCATTCACCCGCTACCTGCCCCCAGGGGGCCCTCCCAAGTCCACCGGTCATCTTTGGGGCCGCCCCCCACCAACCACTAGCCCCCCTGCCCCAACCCAGTTTCCACCCCGTCCCCCCCTTGGACAATTTATCACTCCCGGCCCGATCTGAGCGGGTCTGACCGGCAGCCAGTCCATAAATGCAGACACGCCCAACCAAGCATTAGGGGTATCCCCCATCTTGACGTCTATCGCATAAACCCTGACCAAAGTGTACCCACCTCTACCACTGGCAGCTCACTCCTCTGATGAAAAAAAACCATTTCTCTGGGGGACTAAACACTTTTACAATTGCTCCCTTCAAGAGAGTAATTGATGTAGACTCAAAGTGGTCAATGAGTCAAAAAAGAATTCGCCGCATTTCCGCTCTGAGCTTTCTTCTCTACGCACAAAAGTGGATGGCATCGAACAGGTTGCAGCTACAGACCTTTTCTTCACTCACAGCATCACTGGGGAAGTTCCCTAACCACTCCAGTCAAATTTTTCCCCTTTGCAGCAAGCACCTCGATGATATCGAGAATCGTAATAGGCGAAACAATCTCCGCATCAGGGGGCCTTTCCCGAATCCGACCCCAACTCAGATCTTTTTTCCCGTGGTGTCCGCTATTTTTAATGATCTCCTAGGTCGGCCAGCTACAACTCATGTGGAAATCGACAGAGCTCACAGGGCCTTGAGGCCACCCAATCCTGACGACCCCAGGCCTCGTGACGTGATATGTCGGCTGCACTTCTACACTGTGAAGGAGGACATTCTTTATGAGGCCAGGAGGCGCAAGTCTCTATCCTTCCAGGACGCTCCCATCAGGATTCTCCAAGACCTTTCCCGGCTGACTCTGGCACAAAGAGCCTACCTTAAGCCATTGCTGGACACCCTGCAAGCTAAAAACATCCCCATCTATTGGGGGTACCCTTTTGCCCTGCATATTCGCTTGGAAAAGCAAACCCTGACAATTCGTTCCCCTGAGGACATCCCTCCTGTTCTGAGAGCCCTTAGTGTCACTGATTTGATGTTTTCGGATTGGCCTACACTGACATCCCTGTCTTCAAGACCTATGCAACGGAAAAGAACCTTCCTGGAAGCGGTCAGCTTGCCCAATAACACTCCACTTAGGGGCAAACAACAGCCCAGAGGCCCCAAGGGCCAACCTCACAGACGCTCCCCCCTGGTGGGCCCCCCTTGACTGACAGTTCCTATGACTCCCATAGGGGCAGTCGGCGAATGAGGACTGTGTCTGGACTCGCCTTGTGTTGGATGGGCCCAGTAGGGGCAGTCGATTCTATCTTTTTGGCTCGTGTAGTCCTCAAATAGCGCTTATAGGGCGTTTTATTTTTGAAATGACGAGGACTTGTTTTTCCTCCTTTTGGCAGGTCCACGCGACACCATGTGCCCGCCTTTTCCATTTTTCTTCCCCTTTCATTTTTTAGTTACTTGATGGCCGGTTACACTAGTGACATGTTTTTCTTGCATATAACGAGGTGCTCTTCACTTATCCCTGAGCACTACCACTTTCCCCCCCAGTAGGTGGAACCCCTGCTCTGAGTTCTTTCAGCTCTGCAGGATTCTTGTTCTTGGATTACTGTGTATTTAGATAAAGCGCAGGACCCCAATACCTGCTTTTTGGTTAAAATTGTTTGAATTGTTGGTTGCTTTGTTTCCCTTCCTTACGTACCTGTCTGTGGGCGTTGTGTGTGTGTTTTTTTTCCCCTTTCTCTCTCTCCTCTTTCCCTTTCCCCCTTCTGCCCTCTACCCATATGTCGCAGCTGGCAGGGAACTTTGGTTGCATCAGCAGGGCTCTTTGGTTTGGCTCTCTGTGATGGATCTCCATGTCGCTTCGTTCAACGCCAAGGGCCTGAATACCCCAGAAAAGAGGGCGCAGATTCTCCATCATTTCCACCGCAGCAGAACCAAGATAGTATGCTTTCAGGAAACACATTTCAAGGTAGGATCTGCCCCAACCATCAAGCACAAACACTACACCTCATGGCACTCTGCGGATTTCCATGGGTCCAGATCCAGGGGGGTTGCCATAGCCATTCACCGATCATTACCCCATCAGGTTATCGACTGCTTTACTGATCCGGAAGCATGGTACCTTATCTTGATTCTCTCCATTGGCGGTCAGGTTTTTACCATTCCAAATACTTATGCTCCTAACGTGGACCAGGCGAGATTCTTTGAGTCACTGATAGATAGCTCTCTTCCACTGATAAAGGGAACGGTGATATTGTGCGGGGACTTTAATATCACATTAGACCCAACCCTAGATGACTCGTCTGGGAAATCAACCCTAGCATACTCCTCCATCAAGAGGGTACGGAAGGCTTTTCTCCAGCTTCAGCTCTGCGATCCCTGGAGGATCCAACATCCATCTGTTAAGGATTATTCCTTTTACTCTAACCCCCATGGCTCATATAGCCGATTGGACTACATCATGGTCAAACATTTTAGCCCCCCATGGTAACCTCCACCGCCATTGGCAATATTCTTTGGTCAGACCCCGCCCGGTGTTCTGCTTTCCCCTTTTAACTTTCAGCCTCCAGAGAGAGAACATGGAACTGGAAGCTGAACGAGTCCCTCCAATTAGATGCTCCATGTGTAGCGGACATCAAGAGCTCAGTCTCCCAATTCATAGGCCACCACGTAAATGACCCCACACCCCCGCCCGTCCAATGGGAGGCCCTTAAATGTGTACTCAGGGGGGTTCTGATTAGACATGGCTCCAGACTCAAAAAAGATAGGGCTGCCACCCTCTCGAAAGCGCTTGCTAAAATGTCCTATTTAGAAACTGCGCATAAAAGTGCTCTTTCCCCTCCCACTTTTAGGGAGTTACAGGATGCCCGTTTGGAGGTCAAGCGTCTTTTGGAGGCTTCGTGGGGCCGCTACATTCAGATTTGTCGTAGCAAGTTCTATGAATATGGCAACAAGAGTGGTCGGATGCTGGCCAGGGCGGTTCGCTCTCAGATGCCGCACTCCCACATTCCCTCCATTAAATTGGCCCCAAACACCGTGGCACACTGTACCCGGGAAATAGCCAGTACCTTCCAGGCCTATTATTCTAAATTATATAATTTACTGCCCCCCCCCTCTGTTTACTCAGCCAGAGGCTTTTCCCCATCCCTCATTGCTGTCCAAAATCCCAGCGTCGGCCTCCCAATCGTTGGAGGAGCCCTTCTCTGCAGTGGAGCTGGAGACCGTCATTAAAGATCTTCCAGGAGGGAAAAGTCCGGGCCCAGATGGCTTTACAGCCAAGTTCTTCAAAAGCTTCCCTGACCAGCTAACTCCCTTGCTGTTGGCGGCCTTCAACTCCATCTCACGGGATACCCTTTCCGCCCCCCCAAGCATTGGCAGCGCATGTGGCACTAATTCCCACATCTGGGAAAGATCCCCAGGCTAGAGGTAGCTACCGCCCTATATCCTTATTGAACGTGGACTTGAAGATCTACGCCAAATTGATCACAAACAGGCTTAACTCGCTGCTCCGCACGCTCATTCATCCAGGCCAGGTGGGCTTCGTCCCAGGGCGGGAAGCACGTGATAACACGCTTAAGACCATGGACATCATCCATCACACCCGCTCCAGGGGGATCCCTCTTATGGTACTTTCATTGGATGCAGAGAAGGCCTTTGATCGCATATCGTGGCCTTCTCTCCATCAGACCCTCTCCCATATAGGTCTGGGCCCTACCTTCCGGTCCAAAATATCAGCACTCTACTCTCAGCCATCGGCGCAAGTCAAGGTCAATGGCTCTTTGTCTACCCCCTTCAAAATCTCGAATGGGACTAAGCAGGGGTGCCCTCTATCCCCACTACTCTATGTTCTGGTGATGGAGAGCCTCATGGCGTCCATTATATCTAACCCCGACATAAAGGGGGTCTGTATTGGGGCTAAGGAATACAAATGCTCGGCTTTTGCTGACGACTTATTGATTTACATCACAAATCCCCATATATCCCTCCCAGTCTTGATGGCGGAAATCAAGGCCTTCGGCAGCTGGTCAAACTTTAAGATTAATCTTTCTAAGTCCTAAACTCTTGGCGTTGGCATCTCAACGCGCGAGCGGGCTCTTCTGCAGTCTACCTTCCCGTTTGACTGGCCCGGGGCAGGCATTTCTTATCTAGGAATCCAGATCACTGAGGATCTTTCTAAGCTCTTTATAGACAACTATATCTCGCTTTTGAGGCAAACAGAGAGAGATCTGGATTCCTGGCGGGGGAAAGAACTGTCCTGGTTTGGCAGAATAAATCTGCTCAAGATGACCGTGCTCCCGAGGTTCTTGTATCTCTTCCAAACTATTCCCATCCACGTCCCCTCATCATTTTGGAAGAGAGTTAGACAGTGCTTTCGCTCTTTTGTCTGGTCCGCGCGGAAGCCGAGGATAGCGTATGATACGCTTACCAGAAGCAAGGATGCCGGAGGCACGGGTTTACCTGATTGTAGAATGTACTACTTAGCCTCGGCTTATGCTCGCTACCTGGCTCTCAATTCGAGTCGAGGGGACAAGCTCTGGGTTGCCCTGGTGGAGGATCTGAGCTCCTCTTCCGTGCCGATGCTCCCCTGGGTCTGGGCCCCTGCTCTCCGCAGTAGTGTCTCTTCCTCTTTCTGCGTAGACCAAACGCTGTCCACCCTCTACTCGTATAGGGACTCCCATAGCCTCATTGACCGTAAGGGCCCATGTGTCCTGATCACAGACAACCCTGATTTCCCTCCAGGCCTCTCCCCCAATGTTTTCCTGGGTAGCACTAGGAGGACCCCATTACGCTTTTGCCACGTAGTGTCAGAGGGGAGATTGAAACCGCTTACAGAAATCCTTGATGGGAGGGCAGCTTCTGCAGGAGCTCCCTACCAGTACTTACAACTATCCCACTTCTTTAATCGAACTAAGTCCAGAGGTAACTTTTCCAGGCCACTTATGGCTTTTGAGAAATTGATGCTGTCCTCCTCAGGAGCGAGACACTCGCTATCAGGGATACACAAGATGCTCCTCTCTGCCCAGTCTGCTTCACTCCCCTCCTTCTGCCAACACTGGGAGACAGAGCTAGGGACCTCTTTCCCACTGCCGCAATGGGAACGGTGCTTTCAGCTTACTCATAAAGCAGCTATCGCTTCCCGGCACCAGGAGACTTGCTATAAACTTCTGACTCAGTGGTATAGAATTCCCTCAGTTTTACATCGCTGGTACCCATCGGTTCCAGACACCTGCTGGAGATGTGGGAGGGAGGAGGGGACCTTGTCCCGCATCTGGTGGGGATGTTCCCTAATTAGGGGTTTTTGGATCTCAGTCCTTGAGGTGATTGAGGAAGCGACCGGAATTTCCATACCCAATTCGCCAGATGCTTTGCTCCTCTTCATGTTTCCCATGCCGGTCGACAAGTTTAAGAAGTCTCTCCTTAGACACCTGCTACAGGCAGCTAAAACTGTAGTGCCGAGGAGGTGGAAATCATCTATTCCCCCATCCCTTGAGGATTGGTTTGCGGAGATCAGTTTTATACAACGGATGGAGGAACTCATTGCTTTAACTCCCGAACAAGCATATAAATTTAACAGAACCTGGGCCAATTGGCTTCTCTTCAAGAATTCCCCGTTGTACCACACCATTACCAGTTAGCTGGTGTCCGGCCGTGGTGCCTGGCCTGCTTGCTGGCCTTTTGGGTGGGGGATAGGGACCCCCCTTTTCCCTCCCCCCCCCTCCCCTTTATACATTTTTGTTTGCTTTCTCTTTTTGTTTCCTCCTTTTCCTCTGTCTGCTCTTGTTTGTGTGACCCTTGTATATACCCTGTTGTTTTTCTCTTGTGATGTATACCGCTCGGTAATGAATACTGGCTCCCATCCTCTACATCAATCGGATCCCATTTCTTTTTTCATCTTTTGTTGTAGCCTTTGGTTATATTTTCTAGTATATATATGTCAGCGGTGTTGATTTTTATTATTTGTGTACTTTTGTATACTTATAGACATATGTTGGACGCATTGTCTTTTCAGTTCTTTCTCCTTGATAATATCTGAGTGTTTACAGATGTTATTGTTCATCAATAAACCTTTTGTAATTTGAAAAAAAAAAAAAAAAATTATAAACTCAAAAATTGTGTTTTTTTGATTATTTTAGATCCACTAAAAATTGGAATAAAAGTGATCACAAAAGTCACACCTATCCCAAAATGGTACCAATATGGGTGGAAGTGCAAAAAAGTTATTGGTCGCAGAAAGTGGTACTGCAGTGCAAATTTCAAAAATAGAAAATATTTGGATTTTTTTATGGCACAATAGCATAACGTAAACCCCACATATTTGGAATTCCCAGAATCATATCAACCTGCAGAATACAGATAACACACCATTTATACTAAAGAAGGAATGCCCTAAAGAAAAAACCCCCGCAAACATAACACAAGTACATTTTTTTCACATTTTGACCAGGTGTTCACTGGCAAACTTCAGATGGGCCTGAACATGTGCCTTCTTTAGCAGGGGGAACTTGCAGACACTATAGGATTTTAAACCATTACGGCGTAATGTGTTACCAATGGTTTTCTTGGTGACTGTGGTCCCATCTGTCTTGAGATCATTAACAAGTTCCCCCCATGTAGTTTGATGCTGATCTCTCATCTTCCTTATGATCAAGGATACCCAACGAGGTGAGACTTTGCAAGGTGCCCCAGATCGATGTTGATTGACAGTCATTTTGTATTTCTTCCATTTTCTTACTATTGCACCAACAGTTGTCTCCTTCTTACCCCGCATCTTACTTATGGTTTTGTAGCTCATTTCAACTTTTCGCAGGTCTTTGATCTTGTCCCTGACATCCTTAGAAAGCTCTTTGGTCTTGCCCATGTTGTAGAGGTTAGAGTCTGACTGATTGAGTCTGTGGACAGGAGTCTTTTATAAGACAGGTGACTTTTTAAGACAGCAGTCTTTAATGCAGGTAATGAGTTGATTAGGATCATCTAACTGGTCTGTAGGAGTCAGAACCTTTAATGGTTGGTAGGGGATCAAATACTTATTTCTCTCAGCAAAATGCAAATAAATTTAAATAATTTATACAATGTGATTTCCGGGATTTTATTTTGGATATTCTGTCTCTCAATGTTAAAATTAACCTAAGCCAATCAAAACCTTCTATAAGATTAGATTCAAAGTAGGAACTGGTTCCAAACCACCTAAAGAATATTGTATATTTAATGTTTGGAAGGTGCACTTAATTAAAAAAGAACTTTTATTAAGTAACTTTAAAAAGATGAATGTTTCAAAACGTATAGAATCTATCTTGATCCAACAATGTTGAAGACAGAAAACTTATATATATCCAAAATCACAGTTATCAGAACAAATAATAATAATAATCACCACATATAATGATACCCAATAATAGAAAGATATGTTAGCATGAATACATATGCAAGGGGTAGAAAAAATGTATGCAAGGATTCTCTACTGTGTCATATATTTAAGATAATGACTTGCTACCTCTAATCCTGCCTAAAAATAAGCAGGACAAAGCATCCTGATAAGGACGATTCTGCCAGGAACCTAACCCTAACACTGGGTCCCTGTAATCACTCCCTCATCAAGTATCTTATTGGCAGTTAAACATACTGTGGAACAAGGAGAAAAAAAAAATTCCACTTAAGTACTGGTATACCAATATCTATCCTGAACTTGCAACATAAGCGTTACAGCAGAACCAAATGGAAATGGTACACAAACTCACAGTACCACTAGAGTCCCAAAATGTTTCGGCACCCGCTACAACCACATCAGGGGACAGGTTGGCGGGCTATTTGGGTGATATATGAGGAAAAACACGGAGCATATGGCTCCGTTTGCTGTGGCAGCTATGGTGTGCTGATATATAAGTTTTCTGTCTTCAACATTGTTGGATCAAGTTAGATTCTATACGTTTTTAAACATTCATCTTTTTAAAGTTACTTAATAAAAGTTATTTTTTAATTAAGTTCACCTTCCAAACATTAAATATACATTAAAATTAACCTACCCTTAAAATTATAGACTGTTCATGTCTTTGTCAGTGGGCAAACTTACAAAATCAGCAAGGGATCAATTAATTATTTCCTTCACTGTATATATTAGCAAGCTGGTGAAAGATAATACAACAATATGGAGAATGGAAATGCTTAACTTATTTATTATAAGTACAGGCATTACTGACCAGCAGAACAAGTTGGCACAGCCACATGCGGCTTTCAATCATCTATTAGGTGACTGCGGACCCATATGCAGGGATGATCACTATTACAGGTTATATCCTTTTTGTCTGCAATATGGCACCTGTTTGTTCAGTTCTAGAACCCGATTACAGTAAGTAACAGTGCTATCATACCTTTGTTGCCTTCACCTTTCATATTTTCCCAGAATGTATACTTGTGTGTACTCTATTTCTGATGCATACCGATTATAAAATTGTGTGTTCCCTACTTATTGGGTCCCCTAATGAGTTCTTTGTAGGGGCTGAAACATGGTCATATTGGGACCAATCTTCCTAGGGTGTAACAGGGTTCAGATTTTGTAAGGAAAGGTTACATTGTGGATCGTCCTTTTTGGGATGGGTTTTCCTAGGTTAGGAAGTTTGCAGGATTTGGTGCTGAGGGCTCTTATAGGGTCAGCTGCCCCCTGTATTGTCTTGTATCACTGCACATATTTGGCACGAGGATACCAATATTTGTTTTTTGCATGGTCTTACAGCTTTGCACGTGTTTTAAGTTGTTATAGCACCTTTGGACTCCACTTATTTTTGTGCACTCATCGTATATACTCGAGTATAAGCTGAGTTTTTCAGCAAAAAAAATGTGCTGAAAAATCCCTCCTCGGCTTATACTCGAGTAACTGTTGGCGCTCGGGTGCTGCGATGGCCCGGGCGCCGACAGGGACACTTCTGCTACATGCGACTCCTCAGGGAGCGCATATGGCAGAATCCTGAGTAAGCCGGGCGCTGCCGTGGCCCTGGCACTGTCGCCAATCTCTTCACCTGTATGCGACTCCTCTGGGAGCGCATTACAGGTGAAGATACCACTGCAGAGCAGAGAGCGAGCACGCTCTGCTCTGCAGTGGACTCCGGACGGCCGCAGACTTGCAGCCCAATCCAGAGTATCCGGCACAGGCAGCGTGCTATGTCATCACGCTGCCTGCGCGGCCTGATGACATCACGCTGCCTGTGCCAGAAGACGGAGCGCCAGGGAGTCGGGCCAGGGAGGGAATGAGGTAAGTGCTTGTATTTTTTTTTCTTTTAAACTCAGCCTATTAGGGATATATACCTGCCTATAACCGCCTATGGGGACATATACCTGCCTATAATCTGCCTATGGAGAAATATACCTACCTATAACCTGCCTATAGGGACATATACCTGCCTATAACCTGCCTATGAGGACATATACCTGCCTATGAGGACATATATATATATCTATAAACTGCCTATGAGGGACATATATTTGCTTATGGGACATTAAACTGCCAAAAGGGGACATTAAACTGCCTATACCTGCCTATGTTATTTTATTGGTATCTATTTTGATTTTTTAAATTTACCAGTAGCTGCTGCATTTTCCACCCTAGGCTTATACTTGAGTCAATAAGTTTTCCCAGTTTGTTGTGGCAAAAGTAGGTGCCTCGGCTTATATTCGGGTCGGCTTATACTCGAGGATATACGGTATTTAATAAAAGTTAAGAATTCATTATTTCCATTCTCAATATTATTGTATTGTTCATTGTGGATTGGAGCCTGTTAGTGACAGTCCTAGGTCACAAATCGTTATTTTGTTGCAGGTTGATGAATGAACAAGGGTGAAACTACAGTACGATAAAAATTTTGATATATAGGCTACATTAAATGACTGAACTACAACATCTATATGTGTGACGGGCAATAAATCTGTTTTACAGATTGCAGGAGAAGCTTGACAATATTAAGAGTAAGCTGGTCTCGGTTTCAGGAACAAGGCTCTGTCCTGTTCCAGCATGACTGTCTGTGCATGTAGTGTGGGCCATAAAGACAGGATTTAACATGTTTGGAGTCAAGAAACTTAAGTGACCTGTACAGACTTCATTAAAAACCTTTCAGAATGAATTGAAATGCCAAATATGAGGCAGACCTTCTCAGTGTCTGACCTCAGTGATGCAATATTGGCCAAGTGGCCACAATTTTCCTTGGACACATTTTATAAAATCTTTTAGAAAGCCTCTGCCAAAGAGTTAAGGTAATTACCGACAATATATTAATCTTCCTAGGGTGTAACAGGGTTCAGATTTTGTAGTGAAAGGTTCCATTCTGGATCGTCCTTTTTGGGATGAGTTTTCCTAGGTTAGGAAATTTGCAGGCTTTGGTGCTGACGGGTGTTATAGAGTCAGCTGCCCCCTGTATTGTCTTGTATCACTGCACATATTTGGCATGAGGATACTAATATTTTGCATGACCTGGTGCATGACCAGACTCAACACAGTGAGTTCGCTCCATATGCGCAGGGAGCCAGCTGATTTTTACAGTTGACACCTGCCACTAACAGGGAAAGCAGACATCTCTGATCCCTCCTGTTTAACTCTTTAGACCCTTTAGACACACTCCTAACTCTGATCTCCACGACAAGATTGCAGGTTACCGATTGGTTATCATGTAAGCCTTTAATAGCTGCCATGTAATCACTACTATTATTAATAGAGCTGTCATCTTGACACACCCTTCACTTGCAAAAGGGTGTACAAGCAAACACACCCCCTAGTACCTTAGGGGGACTGAATGTTGAAGTAAAAATAAAAGTTTTAAAAGCTTAAAAAAAATAAAAAATCAAATCAGTCACCTTTTGCCATTTTACAAATAAAAGAAAAAAAAATTACACAATGGTATCATTGCATACCTAAAAGTCTGTTCTTTTAAAATATAACATAATTTATCATATATGCTATACACCGTAGAAAACAAAATTCTAAATGCCAAAATAGCATTTTTTGTTAATTTCTAGTGATGAGCGATTGTGTTTATAATCGTTATCGGTTAGATAACCAATATCGGCAATTATGATGTCGATATACGATAGTCGATAATCGCCGATGACCATTAAAGTCTATGGGAGAGGAACTACACCTTCATTCTGACACCCAAACAGGGAAGGAGAAGCTGGAATTAACATCCACAACAGTAGCCTGACAGTCCTGCGATCAACAATGTGCTGGCTTGCGTGTTGTCGCCAGCACTGGAAGAAGCACCTTCTCTACCTCTACCTCCATGTCCTACACCCCTTTTTGCTCGCTTACCATCTGCAGTTCGCTCCATGTTCAGAAAGATAAAAATTTAAAAGGTATAGAAGAGTTTTTCACAGTCTCTTATTGAAAGATGGCAAATCACAGCTATTCTTAAATCCCTCTAATTTCCACCGGCCAACTTGGATTAGAAACAGAATTGTTTCTATCGAATATCTGTGAAATGCTGTCTGGTGGAATAACCGTAACACCAAATCAACAGTGTTCTTCCTTCAGTCCCTGAGATTTACAACTGCCCAGTAGGACTAGCAATTGATAGTTTTCAGCATAAGTGCACTATTTGGGCCAAACTGTGATACACGGACTGCAATAGAACTATGTAAAAGTGATATGGATTTAATATGGCGGTCTTCACACCATTGACAACAGGCGCAGTTTACTATAAAATATGTATAACACAATTTACGTGCAACTGAGCTCTTTGCGGCAAACAGATGCACTAAGTGCAATACAACTATTTAAATGTTATATGGATTACATATGGCGGTCTTCGCACCACTGACAACTAGGAAATATGTATAACACAATTTGCGTACAAGTGATCTCTTTGTGGCAAACAGACACAAGGACTACAATAGAAGTACTTAAAAGTTATAGGGATAAGTTATGCCGGTTTTGGGAACACTGACACGCAGTGAGTGCAATAGAACTGGAAAAACAAAAGGGACAATTTCACCTCCTATCAGAGGTCTGCTGGCAAAAAAGTGGTAAAAAAACATTGCTTTTTCAATTCAAGGTCACAGGACACACTGGGCTACACAATATCACCCCTCCTTTCCAAACCCTCTTCTCCCTACACCCCCGCAGATGCACACACCAGTAGATTTCTTTAAAACTTTTTCTAACTAAATAAGAAGTGAAATTCTCTAATCTAACTATATTCTAAGCTACAGCTAGGTGGATGGTTTTGTGTATAAGAAGAGACTGTCTCTCTGAGCTGTTAGAACAGCTATTGGTTCAGACGCCGAGACGTCCTGCTGTGAAGTGACATAGCCAGAGAATGAGCTGAACAGGAAATGCAGTTGCATAGATAAAACGAGGTCACGTGATTTTTGCAGCCAATGAGATCCATACACTGACAAGTGGTGACGTCGTACATCATCCTCACCCCCCTCTATCCTTGGAGCTGATTGGCTGGCTGCCAAAATGACAGGAAACGCTGAAAAAGGCGCGATAGTAAATGATTATCTATAAGATTGTCACCTAAACTATCGCGTGATCAGAAAATTCCGATAAGCCTAAAACCGTGCCGATTTCAACTTTTGTCAATAATATCGCTCATCCGTATTAATTTCATGTTCCCTAAAAATGTAAACAAAAAACTTATCAAAGGTTGCATACGTCTCATAATGGTACCAGTAAAAATGATGCTTTAGCCCACAAAAACTGAACCCTCATTTAGATCCATAGAAGGAAAAACAAAAAATAACTGGCCACTGAAAGGGTATGTTCAGACGGCGTAATATCGGTCTGTACTTCTGTGCGTAATTGCACTTCAATACACCTGAAGTACAGGCCATCATTATGGTAATTCATAACTCTCACTGAGAGCTATAAATACCTGTTCTTTCCCCAAGCGCAATTCCCGGGATGAATGACAGTAAGGAAAACATGTATGATCGTTTTTTCACCTTTTTCTGGCATAAAATGCACCTAAGTGAGCAGTCTACAATGTCTAATGCACCTAATGAATGTGTTAGGCGCATTGTTCGTAAGACTCCACACTTTCTAATGCTCCTAACATGCGTGGGCGTTCTGGTGGTGTGGTGCACCACACTCATATTATTAGACATATATGAATGTGGTTCGGCAAAATTAGGTGCATTACTGCTCGGACAGCAGACCTATTTCAATATGGTCTGTCTGAGCCTGAGGAGTCGAAGTGAAGCTAGATTTGCTGTTAGGGAAAAAAATGTCCATTATTTCTCAACTTATAACAGTACAATAACAAAACGTAATTTATAATAATTATCAAACTATGCCAAAATTTTATTTTTATTAAAAAAATGTATCATATAAAATTAATATACAAATATATAATATCCCAAAAATATAAAAATATCCCCTATAAAATGCATTTAAATTTAAGAGAATCTAAAACTAGTTTTACATTACATAACCCACTGATGTTATTGTTCAGATTTTACAATTTTTAAATTTTAATACATTAAATTTGAATTTTTTTTGGGTGATCTCTTTATTCTATATCTCTTTACCCTTTATTCTACATACAGCAAGATCCAGCACACCACAGGACTTGCTGGGACCTGTTGTCCACCAAGCAAAATCACTACCATAGTTTCTATTCACTGACATGCTACTCTAATGATTTTTCTTTTATTTCCAATCTATCTATAGCCTTTATAAATGTTGGGCACATTAGTAATGTTCCTAAGTCCCGTAATGCGCCTAACACACATAGGCGAGGAGCGTCGAACTTTAGACTCAATTTATAATCACACAAAAACCACTTTCATACATTCAGGCACATTATACACTGAAAATTAGACTCGACAATTCACTTCGAAGCGCCTTCCTTCATACATATCTCCCTAAGGGAGAAGCTTTAGGGTATGTTCACATGGCTTATTTTGGCTCGTACTTCACTGCATATTGTGAGTAATACGCGGTGAAATGTCCGCCACAATTACGGTAATCCATAGCTCTCAGAGAGCTATGGGTTACGTGTCGTCCCCTCACGCGTACAATACGATTGTATTGTACGCCGGTAGGAGAAAAGTGACATGTCAATTGTTAGCGGAAAATACACGCCGCTGACAATGAATGTCTATAGGGCTGGCATCCGGCTGCCACCCCCTCCCCCTGTGGTTTTGATAGATGCGCTTCGCTCCAAAGCACCCAGCGTATTGTAGCGCATACTATATGCGCCACAATACACCGTGTGAACATACTCTTAGAGGTATGTGCTGGCCAGAGTGTCCCTCTGAAGCTGTGGGCACATAGCAGAGAATAGACTACGCGTCATTAAACACCTGCACTATAACAGTCTGAACATACCCAAAATGGCACTGCAGTTAAGTGATGTTTGTTTGTTTTTTTAAGTACTAAAACATGAGTAAAACCATACATATTTGGTATCACCTGAATCAAATCGACCTGCAGAATACAGATAACACATAATTTATACCAAAGAGTGAATACTATCAAAACAAACCCCCCACAGGCATGGCACAAGTACATTTTTCTTTTCACGTTTCACCCCAATTAGATATTTTTTATCGGCTTCCCAGTGCATTGTATGGTACGGTCAAAAGCAAAAAACAAGCCCTCATATGTCTATGCAGATGGAAAAATTAAAAAAAAGTTATGGCTTTTGGAAGGTGGGAAGAAATAAATGAAGAGCCATGTTATTATTACCACATGGCGGGAAGGGTTTGAAACTGTAGAAGGAATGTTCTGTATCTCTATAACAATGACCATGGTTTAAACTGGGATGACCAACATATAGCTTATATAGTTACACTGGTGAGGTGTTGTGTGTGTGTATTGTTTGTTCAAGAGTAGATGTATTTTTTAACTCCTTCCCAACATGTATATCACAATGTGAGATACTATAAATGCCGCTGGCATAACAGGTACTGGTTATGTATTACTAGTGATACCTAACGCTAGCAACTGGGATTAGAAATAACTCTGACTCCTGCTGTTTATTCGCTTCTATGGTGTGGCCATTACAACTGTAGTATTTAAAGTTGCATGCCTCAGTCTCCTTGTTTCCAGTTGGTATACCAGGCAGGGACTTAACGAAGTACCTGAGGGAGAGTTAAAAAGAAAGTACACAACAAATAACTAAATTCTAAAATATTTGAAAAAAATCAAAATGATCAATTCTTCTCCACTAAAAATGGAATAAAAAGTCATATCCAGACCCAAAAGGATGCCAAGAAAATATACAGCTTCCACAAAAAAACAGGCCCTCACACAGATCACTTGATGAAAAAGTTATTGTTCCATTGAAAAATGGTGATGCAAAGGAAATAAAAAAGTGAAAAACTAAAAGTAGTGTAAGGGTGGGGTTCCCCTCTGTACCAGATACCAGCTGGCGTTGTGGGTTGGAAATGGGTACCATGGTGCATGTTTGGTGGGAGTGTAGGTCCTTAAAAAATTTTGAGGCATCATTTTTTATATAATTTGAAAACTTACTAGCTCTTCGATCCCTAAGTCGCCTGAGGCAGCTCTACTCTTTATGTTTGACTCAGCGATGTCCGCATATAAAAAGTCACTACTCCGCCATCTGTTACAAGCCTCCAAAACAATTATTCCTAGGCACTGGCGGTCTTCCGAGCTGCCTACTATTGAAGAATGGTTTAACGAGGTTTCCCAAACGTATCTTATGGAGGAACTCTTGGCCATATCTGATGATCAAGTGCGACAGCTTCATAAGACATGGGCCCCCTGGCTTTCCTTCCAAAACTCCCCCACATTTCATAACTCTTATTGTCAGGATAAATTGCGAGACTAGCCTGATATTTATTTACGAGGTAGCACACGTTATGTAGTGTTCCCTTTTCTCCCCTCTTTTCTTCCCCCCTTTTTATTTTTCATTCTTCTTCCCTTCCTGCCTCCTTTTCCTTTCTGCGTTTGTTAAAGTTTAATATTGTTATTTGTGCTGTGTAATATTGGATTACTAGTACATTTGTACTTTCTGTATCTCTTGGTTTGATTATATCATAACTTATCTTTGTATACTTTTATATAACTGATGCTGGTTGTTCTTTCTTTACTATAACCAACACATTGTATTAGGCCTTATCGGCCCATTTTTATGTTATTGTAGTTGTGCACCTTTTATTCCAGGAGACCTTCCAAGTCTCGCTTTCTCACATGTTGGATTTTATGTTTGTTTATTTCTTCTCAATAAAGCGCTTTTGAATTAGAAAGAAATAGTGTAAGGGTATGTTCACACGGTGTATTTGCAGGGCTGCAATATGACCTAAATACACCCCACAAATAATGTAAAATCATAGCACTCATTGAGTGCTGTGATTTTTAAGTGTATTATCCGGCGTGTACTGAGCGCCTGGAGAAATATGTGACATGTCACTTCTTTCCGGCGTTCACTTGTCGGGGTAAGGGAGGGTGAATATAGGCTGGGCCAGAGCACTTTAGAAGTATGCTCTGGCCAGTAGGCGTATAGCGGTGCACACAGTATGCACTGCTATATGCTGTGTGAACTTGGCCTAAAGTAAACAAAATCAATTCAATATTGCTAGAATCACACTAGCCCAAAGAATAAAGTTACCATCATATAAACACCAAGTTGAATTCGATGTAAACATAATGCAAAAAAAACAAAGGTGCAGCTGAGATATGTTTTCCATTTCATCCCACAAATAAATGTACTTTGTTTACCAACACGTTATATGAGGAATAAATTTGTATATGTAAAAATACAACTTGTCTTACAAAAACAAGCCATGCCTATGTGACCAGAAAATGAAACACATTATGGGTTATGGAAGACAAGGATAAAAATAATGAAAATCTTGTTCCCAGATCACGATGTGTTGAGCATGGACTAACTTGGGAAAAGGCATAAAAACAATTTTCTTTATTTTCATTATCCTTTCAATCAGCTTTCCATAGTACTTTTGATAAAACTACTATCTTAACTCTCTAATTAAATTATCACAAAGGAGAAAAGAAACAGCTACATGACAAACTCAGCACTGCTACATCTGTACACAATATAAAGGCTTTCACTGAAATTACAGTGCATTCTATAACAGGAGGCTGGCACATCCTATAATGTAATTCAGTTCGATTTTTATGTTGATGTTTGCATTCGCTTTACCTGGTTCCCATCATGATTAATAACTGCCAGGGAAACTGAAAAGACAGATGTTAGAAAGAAAGACAAGCACATTTTCATAAGAAGCATACATGTCATGAAAATAGATCTCTATTACCTTCTGCAGAAAATTTGTATAAAAGACATGTTGTTTATGTATTTATTGTATAATCTGCTTGCATGTCACTCAATGTCAAATATACACGTAAATGTGAAATGTTGTTTTTTAATGACAGACTCAGCTTTTATAAATACTGTAACTATCCTCTGTTCTTGTTTATGAATGGCCGAGATTTTATGCCATTGCACTTGATAACCAGTCAAATTTATTTCTATAAATAAGTTTATGCTCAAACATAGCAAAGGGATATAATAACATTGATTTATTAAAGCAGTCGTAGAATTTTGCTTAAGGGAGAAGTAACTGAACCAATCCTCTCATTTCTAGATTAATTTCATTCATAAATATTTATATTTTTGTGCTGAAGGGACAAACAGAATTTGTAGTGCAAGTAGCTTTAGGAGGACTTGGAATTAAGGAACTGTGCTTAAGTAAATGTGCTAGCTGATGAAAAGGCTTTTTTATACTGGAATCTAAAGTTTAGCTTTTAACCTACCTCAAAGGAGATTTACTTTGGCAATAGTAATAAAACTAAAGTGACATGCATTAAACAAATAATGGAAAAAACACTTAGTGCCACATGTATGAAAACTGTCTAGGTGTTAGACTTTCATTGTTGCCAAATGCAGCCAGTCAGAGCTCCCCTTTAATTTAATATAGTGCTCTGAAAAAAATGAAAGGGGAGTTCTGACTGGTTGCTATGGGCAACAAAGAAAGTCTTAGACCTAGAAAGTTTTCATACATGTCCCCCTTACTATAGAAATAGATATACATGTTAGTAGTATCTTAATTCAAGCATATGTGTTTAGACACAAATTATGGCAGTAGGGTATGCAGTTTCTGTAATTCTCTAGAAGTAACAAGACTGAGCCCAGAGTAGAGCTCTTTTACTCTCAACTGTTAAGAAAGTGAGCATAACTGCCTTCTTCAGAGAAATGGTAGCAAACAATATAGTATGGTATTGACCCAATCTATAGCACATTTTATATTGTAAGTAATCCCATAAGTGAAATGTCAATGGAAGGACTCCACTTTATCAAAATGGCAATAAATATTGACTTTTACTCTGTTAGTATATCCTGGTAATATTTCTCTACAGTGTAACATACTACTCTCAAGTTCACCATTCTCAAGCACAAATTGCATAATAAGAAAACTTAAAAACCCTTGAAGAACTGATGAATTATACTTTTAAATGTGATACAATATATTAATTTCAAAGCTTGAAAGCTTAGAATAGCTGTACATTTTAGAGTCCTAGATTTTTCACTAGGTCTATATTTAGGAGACATGTATGTCGTAAGAGTTGTAAATTTGATACATTCAGAAGTTCTAGAAGCTGAAGATCTGGGAGACTTGGAAGTTCTAGGAGCTGTAGTGTTCCAATACAGGTATAGACTTTCACAGCTCTGTTTGAAAGACTACAACTCTCAGAGCATTCCATCTGTTCAAAGAAGCTGATGATTTCATTTCTACTAAGTAAAGGAAAATTGTTAGGAAAATACATACAACACTTACAATATTACATACAGTACACTAACCATTGTTATTACATTGCTGGATAATTTATACTCTAAAAAAACTGGCCTTGTTTCCTATAGCAGTCAATCAGAGCTCAGCTTTTACTTTTTAAACAGCTTTTGATAAATGAAAGCTACATTCTGATTGCTTGCCGTGGGTATAAAGGACAGTTTTTATTTCATATAATGTTGAGGCCAAATAGTGTCAATAACAGCTGGTGGGACCCACCACAGTAAAGTATTCTCAGGGCACCACATACATCTGTACAGAACATGCACATCCACTTTTACTTGTGTGGTAAATCTTGTGTCAGGTTGTTGTAGGAAAAAGGGGCTCTACTGAAAAACAAAAACGTACAACAACACAAAGAAAAACGTAATACACAAGTGGTGGATCCTTGGGAATGTGGGGGGGAAAAAAAATCAAGAGTCCAGGAACAAAATAATAACAAACCAAAGCAGAAGTCCAGAAGGCCAGAGAGCACATAGGAAACTGAACCGAACACCATGCAGGACACCAGCACATCCAGGTAAGTAAGGAAAATCTCAGACACCTGAGCGAGCCAGAGGCAGGGCTATATAGGTGGGTCAGATAACAGACAAGCTCCACCTAGGAGAGTGCTCAGAGGCCACTTAATTATTGCTGTGCTGGAATGCACGGTAAACCCAGAACAGCCCCCAGGGTTAAAAGCATGAAATGGGCACAATCCCAGGCGTCTTGTTATTATTGTATATCATGGTATTTAATTAAATTTGGGCACAAAATACTGGTCTGAAGAAAGATAAGCAAGAGATAGCATAAGCAAGTGAAATAATGACACTGTGGGCCACATGTATGAAAACGGTCTAGGTCTAATACTCCCTTTGTTGCCAATAGCAACCAATCAGAGTGCCCCTTTCATTTCATATAGTGCTCTGGAAAATGAAAGGGCAACAAAGGGAATTTTAGACCTAGATAGTATTCATACATGTGGCCCTCTGTCTTTATGTCTCTTTTCTGTCATTAGATAACAGATACACCACTCTGAGGCTGCATAAAGGTACATCCACACAATGATTAAAATTTATTTTTCGGATTCTGCTGTTGAAAACCACTTTGAACAATGCAATTTTCATTAAATATTTCACATGCTTAATTTACGTGGATTTAGGGGTTGTTTTTTAACTCATGGTTTGCAGTCAATAACAAGTCCTATTAAGGTTTTAAGCCCTCTCCATTGACATCAATAATACATTTCCAAATGTTTTCTGATCAAAAAATGAATGTATTCTGAAAAACCAACTGTCAAAAATTTGCAATGTGTATACTACAACACATATTTTCTATTGATGCCAATAAAAATAATTTTCTTTTGATGTTAGAATCCGCATGGATTCCGGCTTGAAATACTCGTTATGTGGATAGAGTCTAATAGCCCCTTGACTCATGATTAGGTGAGATACTTTTTGTCTATGTGTCAATGGGGATAACTCTGTGTCACTCATTTAGACACTGCAACTAGCCATGTAATGTAATTGCATGGACTATTTTACACTAGCTCTCCAAGAAGTAATAGGGCTAGGGAGGTAATGATAATTACACAAGTGTTTGTTACAGAGTAATAAAGAAGATCAGAGTTTAGTCTCCTGAGCTCTTAACTTATAATTAGTGTTGAACGATTTTTATCGACAAAGTTGATATCGGCAAGGTGTTTAAGGTGATGGAAATTTTCAGATCATGCGATAATAAAGGTCTAAAAAAATCTGTGCATCATCTATTAAGATGCGTCATTTTCGGCGCTTGACTGTCATTTTGGCGGCAGAAAAAAATCAGATTACAGAATAGAGCAGGGTGTGATGTGTGTGCGACGTAATGACTGGGGATGAGGCATCTGGGAGGTGTTTGTTGTGGTTGCGATTGGCTGGAAAAATCACATGACCTCGTTTTTCAACGTAGAACAGCCCTTCCTGTTCAGCCTTTGTCTCTACTCAGCGTTTCATAGGTATAGGTCGTGCGCTCGGCTTGTGGCAAACTGTAAGCGAAATTAGTCCTATATCTGCACAGAGAAACCTCTACTATTAGCTTGTGATCCTTCCAATTTAGTTTTAGATTAGAGATTTGAAGATTCTTTATGTAGTTAGCTAGGAGAAGTTTTAAAGCAGCATCTACTGCTGTAAGTCACAGGAGGACGCGAAGGGGGGGGGGTCGCGGCGGCGAACACTGTCATAGCTCCTATCTATACAAGAACCACTGGCATAAGTTCACCAAAGACTAGTGTAGACATTGCACTGCAGTATATTTATTATTCAACAGTTTGCTCATTGAAATATTTACTGGATATTGGGCAGCCTGAACTTATATTGGTTCACATTCATTTCTAGTAACTGCAGGTATCTTTGTTAGGTGCAAAAAACTCCACTTTTATATAAGTATACATTTCAGCTAGTGTTCATTTTCAATTTTACCATTCCACCTGTGTGATATATCCACTTGCAGTTAAATTACAATCCAGCAATCAGTAGTCAGCCTCAGGTTGTTTGTTGCAAAAATACCGTGTATCTTACGGGAAAACATAACAGATACGTGTTTTTTTTTGACTTTTGCGCACCACTGCTTTGTCCACTGACGCCAGCATCCACGTAAATCTTAAATAAAGCACTATACTATAGTCACCACATGTGAATTGAAAGGTGCTAAAAAAAATACAGTGTATTTACGAAAATTAACCAGATACGTGTTTTTTTGAACTTTTGCTGCACCCTGCTTTGTTCATTAAAACGCAGCATCACGTTAAATCTTAAAAACAGCAATTCTATAGTCACCACAGCGTGAATTGAAAGTGCAAATATACGTGTATGTATACGAAAAATAACAGATACGTGTTTTTTGACTTTTGTTGCACCCAGCTTTGATCATGACGCAGCATCCCACGTAAATCTTAAAACAGCAATTCTATAGTCACCACAGATGAATGAAAGGTGCAAAAAATATCGTGTATTATACGGAAAACCAGAACAGATACGTGTTTCTGACTTTTGCGCACCCGCTTTGTTCATTGAGCAGCTCCACGTAAATCTTAAACAGCAATTTATGTCTCCAAGAGTGAATGAAAGGTGCAAAATAATACCTGTTTGAATTATACGAAAACATAAAGATAGTGTGTTTTTTGACTTATTGCGCACCCTCAGCTTTGTTCATTGACGCAGCTTCCCACGTAAATCTTAAAAAACAGCAATTCTCATTGACACCACAAGGTGAATTGGAAGTTGCAAAAATACGTGTATTATACGAAAACATAACAGATATTGTGTTTTTTGACTTTGCGCACCCAGCTTTGTTCATTGACGCAGCATCCTCGCTAAAATCTTAAAAACAGCAATTATATAGTCACCACAGGGAATTGAAAGTGCAAAAAATAGTGTATTATACGGAAAACATATAATACGATACGTGTTTTTTGCACTTTTGACAGTCCCAGATTCTCTGTTGATAGACACCTTGCATGTTAATTTTGAATCCAGCATTTTGGTTTGTTTAGGGGATTTGAGAATAGCTGTGTTTGCCGTTCTTTTAATAAAAGACTTTCCAAAACTATTCCATACCTATCAAATTTTTTTTTTCTACATGGAGCGAAATTGCAGGTGGTAAAGCGAGCAAAGAGGGGGGTAAGCACATGAGGTAGAGGTGCGTCGAGAAGTGTGATACTTCCAGTGCTGGCGACATAACATGGGGGGCCCATGCAGCGGCATCGTCAGTTGAGACCGTTCAGGCCTGTCATCGCTGGGTCAGGGCCTGTGAATCTAAGTAACGAAACATCGTCGCCAAATCGTACTTCAGTGGTTAATGCAACATGATCTAGCAGTCTTATCCTCCTCGTCCTACAGTCACGGCCACAAATGTGTCATCGCATCATCAGCATCAGTCCACATAAAGCAACACCCAAAATGTCTACTCGTGTGTGGTACCCACCACTGTGATAATCCAATGTCTGAAGGACCTTCTTTGATGACAAAATGCGGTTGGGGTCAGGAAGCATGTTAAAGATCAATGAGGATGATTTGTTGCTCTGACGGGCCAGTTACTGATGCCATCATAGGAGGTGAAGAAGCGGTTCAATCGGCAAAAATCCAGGGAGGTCGGCAAGCCTTGCAGTTGCCCCTTGCTTGTAGCCCCGCAGCTTCATGGATGCAGAAAGTCAGGACGTCCAAGTCACTGTGTTGTGATGATGATGATGACGACATTGCGGATCCATCCTTGTCTTCTCCGCTGAATTTGCTTGCGAGCGCTTAATCAGTTGGACGGAGGAGGAGGACGATGGGGTAGTGGTCAATACGGGTCCCGCACAAAAAGGGATGAGGGCGGTTCGCAGAAGTCCGCTGATTGTTTTTGAATTGAATATTGATTCCGCCAGCCGACGGTCAGCGCTAAATCACGGTCACTCGCTTATCGCATTCAAAAATGGTCCAGGACCTCTCAAGCCTGGGCCTTCTTTCAGCATGTCTAGTCACATGAAGCGATGCATGTGTTAAATGGAGGAAACACATTGGCCAAAAAAAGGCAAGATCGACGCCGGGCTCCAACCCACGTCTCATCCTCTGTTTCCGCCTCCTCTCTCCGCCACCACACAAAGCGGTATCCTTAGCTGCCCATGTCTCCCAGAGTTACATGATCAGGGATCAGCCTTGGCTCATCCTCCAACGTCGCCCAGAGTACCTCCAGGCACCACCAGAGGGACCCATCCCTACCCCCTTCTCCTTCCGCCCAAAGGGTTTTTTTGATGACCTGCACGCCGTACAGCGGCCAGTCTAGCAGCCATGTCCTTCTAGTCTTCAAGGTTTGGGAGCAGAAGAACACTTTTAATCCCAAACCATCCAAAAGCCAAAAGCCTGAATGTCAGCATGCCAGGCTTTTGGCCTTGGAAATGTTGCCTTTCCGTATGGTGACACAGATGGGTTCCGCCAGTCATGGCCCTCGCCTGCCCCATACCAGATTGCCTGATCAGGCATTTCTTTGACAGGAAAAGCCGTCCATGCATGGCCAGCCACGTGGTCATTAAATTTCAAGCGAGTTTGCCTGCATCTGTGTCCGGAAAAGTCCATCTCACACGGACACATGGACTAGTTAAGCCGCTATATCTCTGTGTCAGCATTCACTTGTGAAGCTGGGTGGGATGTTCTCTGGGGGGTGACGGTGGCTATTTCAGGCTCGGCGCACGTCTTCAAAACCGCAGGGATGGTGCAGGGCTCTTTCCCAAAGGTCATCTGGTGGCATCACTGCACAGAGACACAAGGCCGTTGTGTTGAAATTTATCTGCCTTGGAGACCGTCCCAAACAGGTCAGGAGCTGTGGACGGCTCTTAGCTTCGAGAGCGAGCGCTGGCTGGGTGAGGAATAGAACCTTGTGACAGGCAAGGTGGTGTGCGATAACGGGGCAGAAATCTGCTGGCCGACACTCGAAGATGGTAGGCTGGAGACATCCCTTGCCTGGACATGTCATGATCACTTGTCGTCCAGGAAGTAATTTAAAGAGTACCCGGTCTGGACTGGCCGCTGAAGAAGGCTCGAGGTTGAGTTCGCACTTCCGTCCCGTTCGCACCCTCGCTTCATCCTGCCTGGCTGCTTTGCAGCGTCAGACTGGCCTCCCCGACAACCGTCTCATGTTGACGTGGGCAACACGCTGAATTTCCACCCTCCCACTTGATACCAGCGATTGTTGGGAAGCAGCGCCAATGGCCATTAAGCGAGTACGCAAAGTGACACATGGCCTGACTAGCAGCGGTGCAAGGACCTCGGGTTGTTGAGCCACGAGAGAGTGGAGGCAGGTGAAAGAGATCTGCACCATCCTTAGACAGTTTGAGAAGCACACCAAAATGGTCACAGTGCGACGATGCCCTTTGTCCCAAACATGAGCATTGTGGTGATCCTTAGTTCTGGAACGATCGTTGGACACTCTAAGGGACTCATGGTCCAGCCTGCGACGGAGGAGGAGACGGGAACACAGATGCAGACACAGAGTCCTTTCTCTCGTCAAATCACAAGGCACGACAGTTTCGCCAATTTTATCGGTCTTCAATAGGCTGTGGTTCAGGTCCCAGAGTAGTGCAAGGCGGGCACCTCAGCTCCAGGGTGCATCATCCTTGAGGCAAGTCAGGGATGTGTTGAAGCTGTGCGGAGGAGGAGGCGGAGGAGGAGGAGGAGGAGGAGGAGGAGGAGGAGGAGGAGGAGGAGGAGGGTATTCTAGGACCACCGACGTCCCTCGCCTTGAAAGAGGTTGAGTGTATTTGAGGCAGATGAGGAAGATGAGTTTGCTAGTGCCCCTCAACCCAGAGGCTTGGGAACTCAAGGCTCATCTACTCACATGATGTGCTTGGTATGCTCCATTCCTCCAACATGATCTCGCATTAAGGCCATCAAAATGAACAACAGTTACTGGGTGGGCACCTCCTGTTTTCACCGGTACAAAACAAATCAGCACTTCCTTCCACCCACCCAAATAGAGAGTAAATGCAGGGAAATGGAGACTTGCTGATTGATCCAACTGGAGACATCTGTTGTGTCTGCTTCACGTTCCTCAAAGTGTCACGGAACTGGTATAACATCAGCGACTGGTGAAGCAGTAGAGTGCCAAGCAGCCGTTAGCAGCAGCAGCAGGCAAGTGGCTGAAGCCTAATGTGTGACCTCTGGACAAATCTTTATTTACACCTACAAACGCATGCAATGCGAGGGCACACATCCAAACACACAGAGACCAGCTTAAGATCTTGGTGCCGACTATCTGCGTCTCATCACCGATGTTTTAGGATGTGTTCCGGACCCAATAGACTTAATGGGTATCCATAATGAACGAATGGCCCGAGTGGCTCGCCCACGCCATAGAGGTGTTGTCCTGACCAGCAGCCTAGCGTCATATCTGAGTGGACCTTCAGCAAAGCTGGAGGAGTTCATTACAGACAACGCATATGACTTCCTCAGATAATGGGATCGTTTGACTTTCATCAAGATGAATCAGGCATGGATCTCTGATGATGTTGTGGCCCAATTGCGAGGTTCACCGATTAGTTGCTGTCTACTTCACATTCCTCTCCAAACAGAAATAGTCCTCTTGAAAACTTATTTTTAAAATGATCATTTTTACTGCAATTTTTATTCTCATATTTCCAACAGTTCATTTGCTGGGTTTTGCTGTGAGGAGACCATAAAGACACCATGGTTCTTGACAAACCATTTTCCAATTTACTCACTTAATCTTTAGAAATTTTTCACATTGTAAATGGTTTTTGGGTCATGTTGCCAACAAATTTTTAACAGTTGCTGGAAGTCATATTTATAATTTTTTGGGGTCATGTTTCTGTGAGATACAGCAATAATCATGTCCTTGGAAAGAATTGTGGCTTCTAAGTAGCCAATTTATCCTTCTCAATTTTTAACAGTGGATGAGAAGTCATATTTTTAATTTTTTGGGTCAATGGTGCTGTGAGATAAAGCTATAATATTGGTCCTTTGGAAACAGAAATGTGGCTTTCTAAGTTGGCAGTTCTCCCTCACATTTTTTTACAGTGGATGAGAAGTCATATTTATAATTTTTTGGGGTCATGTTGCTGTGAGAGTTTACAGCAATAATCATGTGGTCATTTGGAAAAGAAATGTGGCTTCTAAGTGGGCAATTTCTCCTTCACAATTTTTTAACAGTGGCTGAGAAGTCATTTTTTATAATTATTTGGGTCATGCTGCATTGAGAATGCAAGCAATACTAAGTGTTCCTATTATAAAAAATGTTGGTTTCTATAATAGACATATGTTCTTCACAATTGCTCAAAGTGGCTCTGGGTCATTGTTTTGAATTTTTGGGAGCAATTTTGCTGTGGCATGCAGCTATACTACAGGTCGCTATTCTAATAAAATGTTGTGTTTCTAACAGACATTTGTTCTTCACAATTGTCCAAAGGTGGCTCAAGGGTCATGCTTTGAATTTTTTGGAGGCATTTTGCTTTGACATGCAGCTATACAAGGTCTATCGAAAAATTTTGTTTCTAAAACAGACATTTGTTCTTCACAATGGTCAGGAAGGAGGTTCGATGGGTGATGGTGCTGTCAGAAACAGGATTAGGTAGGACACTGTTAATGGACACATATTGCAAAATGACTTGTTTTTGCAAGATCTTTAACATAGCTAGCAATCCATTTATTGAGGACAAACCATTTAATACAATTAAAAAAGAGAATCAAAAAGACATTAGTGGGATTCATACGATTTTAAAAATGTGTTTTCTAGAATTAAGTACTAAACAACTTGCATGTACAAAATAGCTTGTTAAAAAAACTTCCTCTGAATTGTAAAAGGGATGGTTACAGGAAAACCGACCATGATGTAGGTTATTCAGAGGACATGAGTATGGAGCACGGACAGAGAACATAGTACAGAGACCATTTCCTCCAGCACGTTGAGTAAAATGAGAAAAAGAATTGCCATGATAGAGGGCTCCTGGGTGTATGTAACAGGAGCGTTAACCACCAGTATTTCCAAGTGAAGCTCAATTGGTCCACATTCATACGGAGGGGCAAGCGCTACCAGGTATTGACCTGTGTTAATCTGGAAGGCTGGAGTTCTCACTCTTACGCTTCCGCACTCTGCATTCAGCTAGACAGTTTTCGTTGCTGCGTCATCAGGGAATTTTAACATAGCGTGTAATGATGACGGCGCCCAGCTGGGGCTCTCCACCGCACCCACTTGTAAACTCCGGCACTGGGTATCAATTGCTGTGGCCCAGGACAGGTATAGTCAATGTCCAGTGAAACTAAAATGGAGGCTGAAAAGACTCTTTTTCAGGCACTTTTTAAATTTGGGGGTCATGCAGGTTTGGGCTCATGCTGTGGCCCAGGAAGGTATAGTCAATGTCAGTGGAAACTAAAATGGTGTGTTGAAAGTCTCCTTTTTCCGGCACTTTTTAAATGTGGGGGTTCATGCAGGTTTGGGGGTCATGCTGTGGCCGAGGACAGGTGTAGTCATTGTCCAGTGAAACTAAAAATTGGTGTTGAAAGACTTTTTTCCGGCACTTTTTAAATGTGGGGGTTCATGAAGGTTTGGGGCTCATGCTTCGGCCCAGGACAGGTATAGTCAATGTCCAGTGAAAACTACATTGGTGGTTGAAAGGACTCCTATTTTTCGGCACTTTTTAATTCTGGGGGTTATGCAGGTCTTGGAGTCATGCTGTTGCCCGGACAGGTATAGTCAATGTCAGTGGAATCTAAAATGGTGGTTGAAAAGATCCGTTTTCGGCACCTTTAAATGTGGGGGGGCTCATGCAGGTTTGGGGTCACTGCTGTGGCCAGGAAGGTATGTCAATGTCAGTGAAACTAAAATGGTGGTTGAAAGATCCATTTCCGGCCACTGTTTTAAAATCTGGGGTTTTGCAGGTTTGGAGCTGATGTGTTGCCCAGGCAGGTATAGTCATGTCCAGTGAATCTTATATGGTGTTGAAAGACTCGTTTTTCCCGGCTCCTTTATATGTGGGGCTCATGGCAGGTTTTGGGGATCATGCTGTGGCCCAGGACGTATAGTCAATGTTACAGTGAAACTAAAATGTGGTTGAAAGATCCTTTTTTCTGCGGCACTTTTTAATGTGGGGTTTATGAGGTTTGGGGTCATGCTGTGCCCAGGAAGGTATAGTCAATGTTCCAGTGAAAACTAAAATGTGTGTTGAATGACTCCTTTTTTCGGCTGTTTTTAAATTGGGGGTCATGAAGGTTTGGGGCTCATGCTGTGGCAGGACAGGTATAGTCAATGTCCAGTGCAACTACAATGGTGGTTGAATAGAATCCTTTTTCCGGCACTTTTTAAATGTGGGGGGCATGAAGGGTTTGGGGGCTAATGCTGCGTTATGGACAGGGATATTCAATGTCCAGTCAAGTAAAATGATGGATTCATTTTCTACTGCCTTCTGGACTTTTTATTTGTGGGTGATGCAGGTTTAAGGGTCATGGCTGTGGTACATGACAGGGATGTGAATGGTGTGTTGGTGACTTTTTTTCTGTGGCTTCTTATAGCATAAGTGTTGTGCCTTAATATGTAGCAGGTATCCATTTGACTGTTGTGGCTGTTAAATTCCAGCTTCTCCAGCCTGTTTGGATGTAAGATGAAGGTTGTTGGTGGCTCTCCCATTGACTTTAATGGTTCATCGAGCGATGATCGACTATCGTCTATCGAACATTTATATGAAAACACAAACGAAAAAATCCAGCAGCTGGCTTTGGTGAGGAGAGTTTTCTTTATTCAAAATTATCTTAGTGCAGTGGGTATTTAAAGAGGCATGGCAGGCCAAACCGACGCGTTTCTGGTGGCTAACCTGCACCCTTGTTCACGGCTCAAAGCCCATATCCAAGTATGAACAAGTTTTAGGATAGGAAGATCTATCTTGATGATTCCACTACGTCCACATCCTTAAAGCTTTCACTTTGGATAGGAAATATAAAAACATTTAAAAATTCTTTTGTATTTTAATATTTGCCATAACAATGTGTTTTTATTATTTACACTATAATTCAATCCCAATGAAAAATAGCATTTAATGATGTAAGCTAGGGTTATTGCGAGATTTAGACCTAATGGGTATTCTGGTTTGTATACTCCAGATTCACAGTAAGCTTCGCGCAAACGGACCTTCGCTGCCAGTCTCCGCCTCTTAACGGTGCCGTTCTAACTTTTCTATCCGCAAAAAATTGACAAAGCTACTTATACTACCTCCATGTTCTTCCAAAATAGTGTTTGGACTACTCTGAATCTTGTGGAATGTCTTTTAATTATACTTTTTAGATGTCAGAAATCCTTGTTTTCAATTTCGATTACTACTTCCCAATAAGTTTGTCACTTAAATTGCATCTGATTTCCGTTTGATTAGGACTATTTCGGTCTGAGTCGCAATTAATGAATATTTTGTATGGTATTATCTTTTTGTGAATTGTGAACTAAAAGAAGTTTTATTTTTTTGAGTAATACTTGCACTTATTACTATCTGAGTACACCACACGGAAAGAATCGTTTTGTCGTGAACCAGACCTTCTGTTATTGTTGACTTGTAAAAGTACTTGGGAAACTCATTCCCAATTGTTTTGTTTTTTTTGGGGGACACAAAATTTACTCCTTTATCTAGAATTTTCGTCCAATTGCATGGTCTCTGTTCTATATGTTAACATTCTAAAGAATATCTTTTTATTTTATCAAAACTGGTGTTTTTTAAGTGTAGAAAATACCAAATTATGTTTTTAGAGAGTTTCTTTTCTCTTTACTTTCATTTGATTTATTAATCATTAGACAGATAATCTTTTGAGTTTTATTTTTCATTTTCTTAATGCTCTTTTAATTGGATATTTTTATTTACTCTGTCCCTTTAGCCCTTTTTATGATGTTTCTTTTTCTAATTAATATTCAGCATCCCGGAGTGCAGGGCTCTCCTTGCTATTATAAATTCTCCAGTGGGATTGCATTAAGTGAGTGTCTAGAGTGACTTGTTTCCGCTTCTTTAAGTAGTGTGTTTCAATTAAGGTTTTCGATTTAAGTTGTTATTCACCTTGATTGTGTGGCATCTACCTCAACAAATGTCCTGAAAAAGGGACATTTTTTCCTTTATCAAACGCAAAATAAATGAAGTGCAACTTTGTGCGTTAGAATTTAATTAATTGACAAAACTCCGGTATGGAGGCCACATCGTGACCCCAAACAATTAAAAGTGGTTCATCGATGTAGCGCCTTATACCTGAGTATTCATGATAATGGGGTATTTGGTGTCAAAAATCTTTGTTGTTCCCACCATGGTAGAATTAAAGGTTGACGATGGATGGGAACAGAGGATGTTGCACCAAAATCGGCACCCCATTAACTGTATATAATAGTCACTGTCGAATTTAAAATAAAATTATGTTTTAGGAGGATATCCACACTCTCCAAAAGAACACAATTTGAGTCCTTCCTCTTAGTGGCTATTTTTTTTTTTTTGTTTTTTTTTGAGGGAGTAATGTGTAGCTGGTAAGTAATACTTGTTCTTGGGCTGGTAGAGATAAAGATTTCTACGTCTTAAATTAGCCATGTGTAATTAGTGGACCATGTAAAGTCGTGAAAATATTGCATTACCATTTTACTGTCCCAAAAATACATGGGGCTGTATGGACAAGTGGTTGTAGGTAATTATCTACACAAATTGCTTTAACTCTTTCTGTGAAATTATTGCGGTCGAACAATTGGAGTATGCCTGGTGGAAATTGTTTTTTATGTAGTTTAGGGGATTCCATAGAAAATTGGGAGTTTGTGTTTCAGTTAATTTCTAGGTATTTTTTTGTTTTTCATTTAAAACTCCTAAATGCACACCATCTTCTAACAATTTAGAGTATTTTTTTCTGAAACCAATGATAGGATCTTCCTTCAGTTTTCGATACACGTTTGTGTCTTCTAATATTTCCACACACAATTTTTTATTAGAGAGTATGCATCCATTATTACAGTAGATCCCTCATTATCCGCTTTTTTAATTATAAGGATGTTATTCTCTTTAAGTCATTTAAAGCCTATCTCATTCTTTAGTAAAACTGATGTTTTGCTTTTTTTATGGGATTATACACTGATGTCATTTTCGAGTTACTTTCTTTCAATTAATTTTCTTAAATCACGTTCTATTGTGGTCTGGAAGCTTCATGCCACTGAACGGGATTTAGCGGATAAAATGTGGAGTTACTGATTCCAATTCTTATCTCTCTAATATTATATTTGACACTATCAGTATCGTCTAGGTTCTTAAAATGTCATTAAAGGTCAGTGTCATTAAAACATCATGTGTCATTTTCATTATTAATTTTTGCCAACATTAATACGCAATGCTATTTGTTATTAGTATTTCCTATAATATATGATCTTCAAAGAATTTTTTCACAGTAGATTCCTAATGATATTTTTTAATGTCTAGCATGATCTCAATTAAAACTTAAGTACGGCAGGTTGGGTAAAATTTAATCTTTCTTTAAGACAAGCATGTTGAGTTTCGTTATGTAGTCGGTGTTAAAGCAAATAATTATCAGTGTCCTTTTCAGACTTCTCTCCATGATAAGTTTTCTATTTCCTTTTTTCCCCGTCTTTTTGTTTTTGTTTGGATTTAAATCTTCCAGTTTTTTGCAGGCAGTATTTCAAATCTTATCTATTTGCTTATGTAGAGCTTCTTTGTTGTTTCTTTTACTAATGTATATTCCCTGGGATCGATCTTTCTACTGAGGTGTGGTCTGATTCTGAAGTTGCTGCTCTGTGTGCTCAATGTCAGGAGAAGCTTATTCTTTTTGTTTTTTTGTTTCGTCTTCTTGAGGATCGCATATGGGTCTGGAATTGTCTTGGTAGGTATCGTTATTCCATGTACTACCTTTGTTGTTAGCATAATCGTCTAAAATCTCTTTGGTATATTATGTTTCATTGTACTCCATAATAATAACTTCTCTTTTGTTGATGTTATTTTTCTATACTGTTATGATAGCGGTAAGCTCTCAAACTCAGGATCTTTTGTTAATTGGAAGTTGCTTTCATGGTTTTTATTTGATTTGTATTTCTTGTAATTTATTGTTTCGTAGTCACAATTAATTTATTGAAATTAATAGACAATAAGTCTGTCAATATTTGATTCCATTATCTTGAAGTCCTTGTGTGTAACTGAAAGTTGGATTTTTTCTTATTCGCAGTACTCCCCGCGGTATAATGTGTTTTTCCAAGATTATGTATTTAGGTTATTCCGATCCCACCATATTTTCAATTTTGAATCTGTATTTTTTCTAAATTTCTAATATGAGAGTTTTAAATTCTTTCTTGTTTCTTTACATTTCGAATCTTCTAATCCAAAACCTGTGCTAGTTTGGATTTTTGGTCCATATTCACATATCAGAGAATACGCTAACAGCTGGTACTGTTAAAGTGATTGCTTAAAGTCTGAAAGTAATTAACTAACCCTCTGCACTTTTAAGTATCATATAGGATACGGGGAGACTGTATCGGTAATACAATATAATTCTGCTGGTGAGCTTTGAAGCTTTACAAGCCTTAAGACGATGCATATAATATCAAATAACGGATGCATGAGCTCCCTTGATTAGAGAGAATGCACCTGGTCTTCCCTGTGTTTGTTTTCTCTCAGCTGTTGGTAGGGATATCAAGCCTAGTCACAGGACATATTCTTTATATGAAACCAAAAAACGTAATCAGCAGCGGCTTTGGTGAAGGAGAGTTCTTTATTCAAAATTATCATAGTGCAGAGGGGTTATAATAAAAGGCATGGAAGGCAAAACCGACACGTTTATGGTGCTAACCTGCACCCTTGTTCACAGGGCTCAAATGCCCCCCCCCATATCCAAGTGAACAGTTTAAGTAGGGAAAAGGCATAATGTGATACATATGTCACATCCTTTCAAGCTTTCACTTTGATATGTTAATTTGTGTTGAGCGATTTGCGGCGGTTGGCTAATCGATGATCGATCGATAGTCGATACGTCGGCCGCTAGTCGATAAGTTGTTTTCGGATACGTTGACATCGATTATGCGCGATGCCATTTAAAAGTCTAGGGAGAGCAACAACACTTCATTATTTGACACCAAACAAGGCTGGAGAAGCTGAAATTACATCCCAACAGTCAAATGGATAAATGCTAACATCTTAGGCAACACACTTTGGGTATAAAAAGTCACAGAAAAAAGTCAAGCCATTCACTATCCCTGCTTGCCCACAGCCTGACCTTTAACCCCGCATCACCCAAAAATTAAAAAGTCCCAAAGGCAGTATGATTTAAACCCTTTATTTCTTAAAACGGACATTGAAAATCCTGTCCGGAAAAACGCAGCATGACCCCCAAACCTGCATGCCCCCCGATTTTAAAAAGTGGCAAAAAGGAGTCTTTCAACCCCCTTTTTAAAAGTTAAACGGACTTTGACTATCCCTGTCCGGGGCCACGCATGACCCCCAAACCTGCATGCCCCCCACTTTTAAAAATTGCCGGAAAAAAAGGAGTCTTTAAACCCCTTTTAGTTTACTGGATTTTTTGACTATACCTGTCGGGCCGCAGTATGACCATTAAACCTTCTGACCCTAAATTTAAAAAAGGCCGGGAAAAAGGGAGTCTGTTATGTCTGTTTGTTTTTGTTTTGATATAATAAACGGTATTTTTTGCACCTTTAATTCACCTGTGGGGAATATAGAATTGCTGTTTTAAGGGGTTTAATAGATGCTGGGTCAATGAACAATGCGGTCGCAAAAGTCAAAAAAACTTAAAATGTTTAAAGTTTTTATATAATAAACTTATTTTTTGCACCTTTTAATTTACCTGTGGTGGGAAAATAGAATTTCTGTTTTAAATTTATAATGCTGCGTCAATGAACCCGTGCGGGTGGCGCAAAAGCAAAAAACACTAAATTTATGTTTTTTATATAATAAAATGTATTTTTTTGACCCTTTCAATTCCCCGTGGGGAAAAAAGAATTGCTTTTTAAGATTTTCTAATGTGCGTCAATGAACAGTGCTGGGGGCCAAAGTCAAAAAAAAACGAACGTTATGTTTTGTATAATAAACTTATTTTTTGCACCTTTCAATTACCGGTGGTGAATATAAATTGCATTTTAAGATTTACGTAGATGTGCATCAATAAAAGTGTGGGGGCGCAAAAGTCAAAAAACATAACGTTATGTTTTTGATTAATAAACTGTATTTTTGCACCTTTCAATTTACCCGTGGTGAAAATAGAATTGCTATTTTTAAAATTTTCGTAATGCTGGCCCCAAAGAAAAGTGCTGGGTGCGCAAAAAGTCAAAAAAAAACTAACTGTTATGTTTTGAAATAAAAAACTGTAGTTTTTGCACCCTTTCAATTCACCTTGGTGAATAAGAATTTTTATTTTAAGATTTACTAGATTCTCGTCAATGACAGTGCTGGTGCGCAAAAGTCAAAAAAAACTAACTGAAATTTTTTATATAAAAAACTTATTTTTTGAAAAAC
>JAODAL010029268.1:0-51905 GCA_025379985.1 Phyllomedusa bahiana
AAAAAAAAACTATAAAAACTGCCCTTGTCAAGAAATAATACTTTACTGCCCCTATTTTTCAAGAATTAACTACTAAATACTCCCTATTTTCAAGAATTTAACTACTAGAATACTGCTCCCTATGTTCAAGAATATAACTACTAGAATACTGCTCCCTATGTTCAAGAATATAACTACTAGAATCCCGCCCTCTATGTACAAGAATATAACTACTATAATACTGCCCCAATGTACAAGAATATAACTATATAATAATGCTCCTATGTACAAGAATATAACTAACTATAATACTGCCACTATGTACAAGAATATAACTACTATAATATTGCTCCCTATGTACAAGAATATAACTGCTATAATACTGCCCCCTATGTACAAGAATATAACTACTATAATACTGCCCCTATGTACATCAATATAACTACTATAATACTGCCCCGATGTACAACAATATAATTACTAAAAATACTGCCCCCCTATGTAAAAAGAATATAACTACTATAATACTGCCTCCTATGTACAAGAATATAACAAACTATAATACTCTCCCCCTATGTACAAGAATATAACTACTATAATATTGCCCCTATGTACAAGAATATAACTGCTATTCTACTGAATTTAGCACCATGTAACTGTAATTCACTAGAAGTAAAGCAGAGTATTTCATAAAGTTACTGCAGACATTTTTTCGTGATCCTTTAAGGTGCAGATGGTAATTCGCCTTTTTACCTTCCTCGGCGGCGGCGCTGAACTCTATGAGTTTCAGTAAGCGTAGGACTGCAGCGCTCGCTTCCGAGACTCCCCCATCCTGTTCCCAAAAAAAATAAAAAGTGTATTAGAGCAGGTCAGTGTCCGCTCGTCCACATCTCGCCCTACACAGACTATTTCCACCCCATCACCTGAAGCCTAAACAAAGCGAAAAGGCGGGAGTAAGTGGAGGCGCGGGGTTAATGACACACAGAATAATGTGATACATTCTGTCGGGCCGCTCTGCGGTGCGGTGCTAAATTAGGTGTGTACGGTCTTGTTAAGAAGTGTAAGTGGTTTTTCCGGCTCAGCACGTGTCACCCTGCTCCGCGCTGATTTTCTGCGCGGCTTTTCATCAACAGGCGCCAAGAGCCGTGACAAATATTCCTCTGGAATAGATTTATTCCTGACCGTAGTAGTGCGGCCCCCCCTTCTCCCTCTGATTTATCGCACTTATCTCTCTGTTACAAAGAAACTCAGCCCCAGATAATACAGCTCCATTATAACACGGCTTGGTGTCGGTACATTGTCCCAGAATGCTGTGCGGCAGGAGGTACAGACCTCACCTGACAGTTTTCGCATTAAGACTCGCTGGGAGACGCAACTATAAAGCCATCATTACCTGAGGCGGTGGGGAGCCGCCCCCCTGCGGGCAGCCACGCTATTCTTAAAGGGATTTTGCCACAAAGTAAAACTGACGTGGGAAGTTTGCAAATTAAATAATACACATTTTCACCATTCATCAAAATTAAAAATTCTGGACCAGTTTTCTTTTAGCTGCTCCTTTAGTGATCCATTGTTTACAGCTCGTCTGCAGGGGATACGACCAGTGATGAGAACGCCTCAAACCTGGTCGCACATGCTCAGACATCACCTCTCCTCTCAGGCAGCTGCTGAGTGTTCAAACCCCGGGTGCTCTCACTCTATTCTCCTCCTCTGTGCGCCTTAGGAATTAGTCAAACAGTGCAAATAAATAAAAAAGAAACCCGAATGAGGTTTGTGCATTGATAAAGAGAAAAAAAAATCCACAGGTTTGGTTCAAGCAGGGATTTGAACCCATGACCTTTGTGTTTGGAGGTAAAAACTTTACGCCTGAGCTACACTGTAGCTACTTGCAGCTCTATACATAAACAGACCTTTCTTTGACTAAAGAGAGGAAAGACCTGGTGATGTCATCCTGCAGGGTCACATGATCCGCAATTCAAACAAATCACACACGGCCCCTTCTGGGCACCCAGAGCTGGAGGCAGGAGGTATGAAATGAGATTGTGGCAAAACCCCTTCAATACCAGGGAAGGGGGCTAATGTAGACTGGCAGGCGGGGCAAAGACATACATGGTGCCCGCCGCGAAAAAGCAAACACAATCCACGTGTTTTTTCATGGTGGAAAGGAAGAGGGGAACTTTTTGTCCTCTCACAATATCACTTTTCACTTTCCCGCCATAGAAAAATATCAAATACTCCATAAAATTTATAAAAAAGTGAACCCTAAAACAAACGTGTTTTTTGTACTTTTTATTTTTTTTAAATGGGGTCTTTTTTCCCAATTAAATTTAAAGGGCAAACCTATTTCGACCAAAATTTTTTTAGTAAAAATGAAAAAAACCAGGCTTTTCCGGGGGCCTTTTACTTTCTCCACCCCATGGGGTTACCATGTGCTCCTAAAAGTAGAAAACAGTAAATGCCTGTCCGTTTTGGGTTCATCAATTTCCCGCTCATGGATTTGGGATAAAAATCAACTAAACCGAAACACATGGTAAAAACCCAATCAAGAAAATAAATTTAATTCTTGCTTTTACTGGATTCGCATTTATAAAATTTTACTGGGGTCCAATTTGCCTGAAAAGACCTAAATAAAAATTAACGGGATCACTTTTTTATTGTAAAAAATGCAGAAATCCAATAAATTTCCCAAAGGGGGATTCATTTTCTCCATGCCCTTTGAAATTTCCTCGTGTGCCAGAGAAAAAACCAGTCCCTTTTCCCCGTTCGTATGGTTTACTTAATTATTTCGCCCATAAAAATCTAACTAATAAACAACTAAAAATAAACAGGATTTAAAACCTTTTTTTTAGTTTCACGTCTCGATGAAGGATGAAACCTATCAAGCAAGAGGACACGCCTTTTTTTTAAATGTTTTAATAAACTGCATTTTTATACTTTAACATCTAGCCCCCATGATTCCCCTACACACAATATTTAAGTATGTTTTTAAATAAACCAAAAACCCACGTACAGGGGAAAAAGTAAATTTAAGCCTTCAATTAACCTCTTTTCATAAATTTAGGGGGGGAAATTTGCCTATAAATTGACACTAGAATAAAAAATACAAATCAGACCATACTTTATTAGTAATAAATGCAGAAATCCAATCAATTCCAGAGGCATTTACTTTTCTCTATGTCCTGTGGAGGTTTACTCGATGTGCTCCACAAAAGATAGAAACCGTACAACTGCCTGTTTTGTATTGGTGCAGTTTGATTTTTATCCCAAGCGCAATTATGCGAAATAATCTAAAAAACCCAAAAACACATGGTAAACACCCAAAGTACAGGGAGAACAAAAATGAATGCCTTGCAATTAACCTAAATCCTTGCTTTCTATAAATTTATTGTGGTCCAATTGCATAATTTAAATAAATAAGACCCATTTATTGTAAAAAAATGAAGAAACCAAAAAATTCCAAAGAGGATTTACTTTTCTCCTCCCCTTTTTGCTTTCTCGATGTGCTCTCGAGCAGAATCCAAACATTGCCCGTGTCGTTTGGTTTAGTTATTGGGTTTGTTTTATTGTCTATCAAAAAAGCTAAAAACCTAACTAAAGCAAAAAAAGGATTTAAACCTTTGTTTTGCTTACTTTACGTAGAAACCCATAAACGCATCAAGCGAGAGGGCTCATTTTGTTTTTTTGACAATAAACTGTATCTGACACTTAACTGTCTAGCGCCATCATTCCCTCTATCACACATATTTTTTTTGTGACTTTTAATAAACCCTAAACACCCCCATTTAAGGAAAAATTAAAACATTTTCCTTGCAATTATCCTGGATCCTTGCTTTTCATACATTTAGTGGTGTCCAATTGCCTATAATTTTAACTAGAATAACTAGAAACTCGCGGCCGTCCGGAGTTTCCGGCACAGGCAGCGTGTGTCATCACGCTCCGTGCGTGGCCTGATGACATCACCCGCCTGTGACGGGAGGCCGGACAGCGAGGAGGCGGAGCGGAGCAGCGGGGAGCCAGGTAAGTGTTTTTTTTGGTTTTAAAACCCTGCCTACAGCCTACCTATAGGACCTATACCTGCCTACAGCCTACCTATAGGAAATATACCTACATTCAGCCTACCTATAGGACCTATACCTGCCTACAGCCTACCTATAGGACCTATACCGGCCTACAGCCTACCAATAGGACCTATACCTGCCTATAGCCTACCTAGAGGAAATATACCTGCCTATAGCCTACCTATAGGTCCTATGCCTCCCTTTAAACCTGCCTACACCTACCTTTTGGAAATATACCTACATTCACCCTTTCCTATAGGCCTTACCCTCCCTACAGCCTACCTATAGACCTTACCTGCCTATAGCCTCCCAAAGAGGACCTATACCCGGCCTATAGCTTGCGTAGGGGGACCAAACTGCCTATAGCCTGCGTAGGGGGACCTATAACTGCCTATAGCCTGCCTAGGGGGACCTATACCTGCCTACAGCCTTACTATAGGACCTATACCTGCCTATACCCAGCCTACAGCCTACCTATAGGACCTATACCTGCCTACAGCCTACCTATAGGACCTATACCTGCCTATAGCCTACCTATAGGACCTATACCTGCCTATAACCTATACCCTGCCTATAGCTTGCGTAGGGGGACCTATACCCTGCCTATAGCTTGCGTAGGGGGACCTATAACTACCTATAGCCTGCCTAGGGGGACCTATACCTGCCTATAATGACCTATACCTGCCTAGGGGACCTATATCATGCCTATACCTGCTAGGGGGAGCTATACCTGCCTATAACGACCTAGACCAGCCTATGGGGGACATATAGCTGCCTATATCTCCCTATGGGGGACATTAAACTGCCTATGTAATTTTATTGGTATCTATTTTTATTTTAAAATTCACAGTACCCGCTGCGTTTTTCACCCCTGGGCTTATACTCGAGTCAATAAGCTTTCCCGGTTTTTGTGGCAAAAGTAGGTGCTCGGCTTATACCCCGGGTGGGCTTATACTAGAGTATATACGGTATTAAGATGACTGTCTATAAAATTACAGTACCTCAGTACAAAGCTGTATTGATGGTGAGATATGGCCTGAGAGTCACAAGTTCAAAACATTGTTACCCTTTTGCTTGTCAGTGAAAAATATATTTATTGGATATGACTTAAGAACACAAAAAAATTGAAAAATATGCAAAACACTGCAGGAACATTCGTGGAGTCTCTGAATTTGTTGAGAAATAGTACTGCCTCCATCAGACCCTGCATACATGACCTCAAAACCTGACCTAATTATTTCCAGGCTAGAGAACGGCCTCTCTACACTAACTTGGGTTGGGGGCAAAGCGGTGACCACAGGGGCAACATCTCTAACAAGGTCAGGGTATAAAGGAATTGCCTCAGCCACAGTCAGTTTAGATGAATGGTTGGACTTAAATTTTGCTGAAATCTGTTTTCCCTGGGAGCAGAATCTTTTCCCCAGCGCTTTGCCTGCTCCATGTCATCAATTACACTCCTCATGTGATGAGGCTGAAGATATGGGAGCAGTAGCACTGGTCGGACCCAATTCCTCTTGCTCTTTGCACTGCATTGAACTAACTGGGCCAACTAATTATATATTTTGGGAGTCGGAGTTGGTCCATTTCATGAGGACTCAGACTCCTGCAAAATAGCCACCGACTCCACAGCCCTGATTCCAGGGGCATTTACTTTTCTCTATGCCCTGTGGAGGTTTACACAATGTGCTCCATAAAAGATAGAAAACAGTACAACTGCCTGTGCCGTATTGGTTTAGTTAATTATATTCGTCTATCATTGTGACTTGGGATAAAAACCTAACTAAACCAGTAACACTCGGTAAACATCCACAGTACAGGGAGAAAAAAGTAAATAAAGGCCTTGCAATTAACCTGGATCCTTGCTTTTCATAAATTTAGTGGCGACCAATTACCTAGTAACTAGAATAATCAACACTATTCGACAACATTTTAATTAGTAACAAAACGCAGAAATCCAGGCAATTCCAAAGGGGCATTTACTTTTCTCTATGCCTTGTGGGGGGTTTTCTCGATGTACTCCATAAAAGAACCAGTACAACTGCCTGTGTCCTAATGGGTCAATTAAATTTTTATCCCAAGTCACAATGATAGACGAACATAATCTAACTAAACCAGTAACACAAATGGTAAACATCCAAAGTACAGGGAGAAAAAGAAATAATGCTTTGCAATAAACCTAAATGCTTGCTTTTCATAAATTTAGTGGGGTTCAATTGCCTAGAATTGTAACTAGAAGAACAAAACACAACCAGATCACGTTTTATTGGTAATAAATGCAGAAATCCAAATCAATTCCAAAGAGGCTTTTACTTTTCTCCATGCACTGTGGATGTTTACTCAATGTGCTCAAAGACAGAAAACAGTACCACTGCCTGTAGCGTATTGGTCCAGTTAGATTATATTCGTCCATCATTGCGACCGATAAAAATCTAACTAAATCCATAACACACATGGTAAACCCCCACAGTGAAGGGACAAAAGGTAAATTATTTTCTTGTAATTATTCTGGCTTCTTGCATTTCATAACAAATTAATTGGGGTCCAATTGCCTAGAATAGTAACTAGAATAACAAGCACAGTCAGACACTACTTAATGTGTTATGTAATTAGAGGATCCAGGTTAAAGGGGTTTTCTCACTACGAAGATCCTAGTTTAAAATGAAGAGGCCAAAATCTAAGCATGTCCGTCATTGGTTACCATTAGCAAAGTGCTATGGTTTATGACAACGGGCTGCTTTATTTGTGCTTAGCAATGTGTTTGTGGCCAGGCCAGGTTACGCCCCACTAATGTATTACTGGCTGTCGGCTGAGCCTTCTTTCCCGCCCAGGTCGCGAACGCGAATGCGCAGAGGGATGTATAAGCAGCATGGATGGACGAGGGGGGGGGGGGGAGGAGTCACCCATCTCTCCCAGAGTCCTCAATGTCAAATGCCCATCTAGTGCCACAAAAAACAGAAAGGAAAAACAGCAGTCCCATGTAAGATGTGCAGTCTGACATTGGCGGACCCACGTAAATCTTGTGCATTCCCATGTAAAAAACACACACAAAAAAAGGGGAAGGGCGGGGGCCCACTAAACCATGTGGACAGATTTTCCTTTTTTCCCAGAGTCCTGAAAGTCAAATCCCTTTCCCATTTAAAAAATTATGTGAGAAGAGCGAGAAATGTAGATAAACACTATCCAGTTAATTTAAATTTTTTCATTTCCAATGTTTTCCTTGGGCAGCGGGGACCTTCCCTTCCCCCCAGAACACGAATGAATAATCACATGCACATGTGGGGGTGTTGCAGAGTGAAGACCCCTGCTGGGGGGAGAAACAGCCACTCCATTTACAACTTGCTTGGCAACCAGCAGAAAACACTGTCAACTGTTTTAACGAGACAACCCCTTTAATTGCAAGGGATTGATTTACTCTCTGCACTGTGGGGGTTTACCATGTGTGTCATTGGTTTAGTTACATTTTTATCCAAGTCACAATTATTGACAAATATAATTTCCCCAAACGTACGGGCGCGGTACTTTTTTGTCTTATGAACAAATCAAAAAAAACATCCACGGGCCCATGGGAAAATTAAGTGCCCTTTTGAAATTGTCTGAATTTCTGCGTCTATTAAGAATAGAATGTGGTCCGATTGCGTTTGTTCTTCTAGTAACAATAGTAGGCAATCAGACCGCACTTATTTGTTATGAAATGCAAGTACCCAGGTTAATCGCACATAGATTACTTCACTTTTTCTCCCTGCACTGTGGGGTTTACCATGTGTGTTATGGGTTTAGTTACATTTTTATCCAAGTAACAGACAAAATAAAATTGCGACCAAATCTGTACACAGTGGTCCGTTCTGTCTTTTATGGAGAACATCGACTGAACCTCAACATTGCTTGGAGAAAAATTTTAATGCCCCCCTTTGGGAAATTTCTTGGATTTTGTTTTATTTTAATAAAAAGTGGTCTGATTTATTATTATTTTTATTTACAACTATAGGCAACCAGACCACATTTTATTAGTAATAGATGTAGAAATCCAGGCAATTCCAAAGGGGCATTTACTTTTCTCCAAGCCTTGTGGAGGTTTACTTAATGTGCGCCATATAAGACAAACCACTGCCTGTAACGTATTGGTTCAGGCAAAGGGGGCGTTTATTTTTCTCCAAGCAATGTGGAGGTTCATTCTATGTTCTCCATAAAAGACAGAAACAGTACCCCTGCCTGTACAGTATTGGGTCGATTAGATTTGTCTATTGTTACTTGGATAAATATCTAACTAAACCCATAAACATACATGGTAAACCCACATAGTGCAGGGAGAAAAAGGTAAATTAATCCCTTGCAATTAACGTGGATTCTTTCAGTTCATAAATTAAGTGTGGTCCGATTGTATTAGTTGTTCTAGTTACAATTGTAGGCAAATCAGAACACATTTTATTAGCAATGAAACGCACAAATCCAGGCACTTCCAAAGGGCCATTTACTTTTCTGCATGCTCGTGGGGTTTTCCTATTCTCCCTAAAAGCAAAAACGTACAAGCTGTGCCTTTTGGTTCATAGATTTTTTTCGTTATCATCGTGCTTCGGATAAAAAAACCAAACTTAACATAAACCCACGTACGGGGAAAAAAAGTAAATTAATGTTTGCAATTAACTGGCCTTTGTTTTCAAAAATTTTCTGGGTCAATTGCCTATAATAGACACTAGAATGCAATGAAACGCACAAATCCAGGCACTTCCAAAGGGCCATTTACTTTTCTGCATGCCCTGTGGAGGTTTACTCTATGTGCTCCAAACCTGTTTCACTTTTTTTTTTTTTAAACACAATTATAGGGGAAGTGGTTTTTTTTTAAAAATGTATAAAAAACCTTTCGTTATAGTGTTTACGTCTAGGGTTTTTTTTTTTTTTTTTTTTAAAAACACTTTGTTTTTTTTATTTTAATAAAAACATAACGTGTTTAAAAAAAAGGGCAAAAAGAGTACAATACGCCATAGGGGGGAAACCCGCAGTTTTTCTCGTGGCTAAACCATAACTAAGCCATCCCCCATAAAAATCAACGTAGCAAATTAGTTTCAAATAACACAAAAAACAGAACATTAACGTCATGTCATCATCGCCTCCGCGAAAAAGGGTAAGCTCACAAAAACCACCTTTCTGTGGCCCAAAAAGGGTTAAAACCCAAAATTCAAGCATCTATTATTTATCAAGAATCAAAGGGGTTCAGGATCCCATTTTAAATTCGTCTGAAGACATAGAGCCATGTCTCCTACGCAAATTAGGGGGGGGGGGGGGGGGGGGGCGCAGTAGAAACAAAGGAGTAGGCAACTAGAGCAGACAGGTCATTTTTTCCCGCAAATTTACTGAGTCCCCGACACAGTGTCAAGTCCCATTCGTGAGGGTAAAGGGGTTCAAAAAAAGTGTTGTATAGCTGTTTCGTAATGTTTTCCCATTTTTTAAAAAATATTTTTCGGTTGTGTCTTTTTGTTCTGATCATATCGACTTCTCTGTGTGCTTTTGTGTTTGACCTTCGGGAGGATTTCCACGGGGGTTTAGGGGAGGGTGATAGCCACCTTTTAATAGTCCTCTTTTGGCTGCTGTAAAATGATATGAAAATTTTGGGGAGGTAAAATATTTTCACTGGGAATCATAAGAGGGTTCCTTTTGGCTGAAAGGAAAATTTTATCTTAAATTTTGGTGAAAAAAGTCCCCCCCTCCCCCCAAAAGGACTTGGATAGGGCAATTCCAAATTCCCTGGGCCGGGTCAACTTTGGAGATCGCACTTCGGGGAATGCGGAACCCGGGGCAAAACGGGTGGGGGGGTATATTAAAACCAAAAAATGCCTAGGGTAATCGAAAATAGGGGTCCCCCCCAACGTTCACCCAAATTTCAAAATTTTCACTTGGCCCCAAATTCTAAAATAATTTGATTGATATTAACTCCGGAACACAGATTCCCCCTTTTGAACTGAAGTGGGGGGCTTATCTGGAAAGGGTCCCCCAATCCTGCTAAAAGCTGATAATGGTGGGAAGAAGTAGGTGTTGAGAGAAAGGGAAACGAAAGGGGTATTTTCCCAAGAAATTAGGGACATCGGGAAATTTCTTTTGCAAAGTGATGATCTTCTAAAGCCAAAAAAATGGGAGTTTTAAAGGGATGTTCCCGGCTTAAAAAGGGCCCGTATTTCGGTCCGAATTACGGCCGAAAGTGCGCCAAAAACGGGCCGAAAGGCCCCTTCATTACGGTAATCCCCAGTTCTCATAGAGAACATGGATTACTCTCCTCTCCCCCGCTGGCAAGCGCCGGGCGGGGGAAAATTTGCAGGTCACTTTCAGCGCGTAAGCCCGCTAGCAGTGATTGTTAGGGGCCGGCAAAGTTCGGCCCCCCTCCCTTTCCCCCGCTCCCCCCCCGGCCACACGGGAAAATTGCGGGGCGAAAATTACGCCCTGAAAAAAAAAACCGTGTAACACACCCTTGGGGTGCCAAATTGTGCCTGGGGTTCTTCAAATGGAGAAACTTTTGCTGGTCATGTTCAGCTGTGTTACTCGATTGATCGTCTGTTTTTTTTTAACGTATACATGTAACACGTAGGGGTACGTTAGCAAACCTTTGTACGTTTTATGTCAAAATAAAATTATACATTTTTCCGTTAACAGGATGTTCTATCATCATAGTGATGATTTCTGATGAAAAGCGCATACAAAAAGTACCCTTTGATGAAGCAAAACTATCCTTGTTTTGCTGCACTGGTGATAGATTTCAATGCAAAAAGAAGCCACTATCATAGCATAGACATTTTTTTTTTGCAGGACAGAATAGTGTAGTATATCACGCTTCTCAGAACTCGAAAAAAAAAAAAAAAAAACATAGATGGAGGCAAACATATCCAAAAATCGGCTTCTTCAACTTTACTTGTGACCCATTATAGTCTATGGATATGTTAAAGTTTACGATCCAGTGCATTTTTTTTGGTATAACATATATGTTTAAAGTAAACCATAAACATAGGGGCAGATTTATCAAAAGCTTTCTTACTTTTAGACAGTGTAAACTTAGACTACAAAGTCTTAAAATGCGGCAAGTTTATCATAGTGTTGATAAATCGGGCGCAGGTTAGAATTGTCTAGTCTCAGTTTGCGCCATCTTTAAGTTGGCGCACTTTTACGGCAGAATTTGGTCGCACATCCTGGCGCATTTCTTGCCACATTTAAGCAACGCCCCCTTTACGCGAAACCACGCCCACTTTTACGAAGCCACGCCCCCTTTGTCAGACGCGGCACAAAAGCGCCTGAAACTGTCTAAAGCACATAGTAAATGTGGTGAAAAGCTGGTTTTTGGTGCAAATTGAGCCAGAATTCTGGCGCAACTGCTTTGATAAATCTGCCCCATAGTGTGAACCTGCCTGTGTCGTATTGGCTCAGTTATAGAACGAAGGCTCCGTGTCGTAGTCTCTGTTTGGACCCTACAGGGAAAAGCAAAAAAAAAAAAAAAGAAAGTCATGGGATTTGTTGCACAACGGACACCCACAGGGCCCGACGGACTTTATTACAATGGGCCCGTCGGCTTTCCAACGCGGTGTCCACCGCCGAGATGGAAAAATTAGCGCAGCTCCAATGCAGATGTGAAGCAAGCGGAGACCAATGACACACATGGTAAACACCCACAGTGCAGGGAGAAGTAAATGAATGCCTTGGGTCCTTGCATTTCATAACAAATTAAGTGGGGTGCGATTGTCTATGATTGTAACTAGTACAAAAACACACAGACCACAATTTATAAGTAAAAAAAAAGCAAAAAGCCAGGTAAAGGATTTATTTATATTTTTTTCTTCTACATAAACATCCTAAACCATACAACTACATGGGTGTTACTGGTTTACTTATATTTTTATCCAAGATTTTAGACAGACACAAACTAAACTAGGTTCGTACAGACCGTTGTACCATTCACAGTGCAAGGAGACAAAAAAAAAAAAAAAAAAAAAAATTAAAAACAAATCCTGTGTAATGACCTGGATTTTTGCCTATATTGCTAATAAAATGTGGTCAAATTGTGACCCAAGTTTCAATTATAGACAAACACAAATCAAATTAAATTTATGTGCAACAAAACAAAACAGGTAGTTACAAAGGAAACATTTACTTTTTCTCCGTGCACGATGGGTGTTTACCATGAACAGTGCAACTGACTGGGTTTTATTCAATAGGTTAGATCATTATCCGAACCACAACTATAGACTAACGCAATGTAACTAAACGAACAACACCAAGAGAGCTGCGCTGTTCATAGTAAACACCCATAGTGCAGGGACAAACATGAAGTGGATCCCTTGTCATTGACCAAATTTTCGCCATTGCAAATAATAAAACCGGATGTGATTGCGTTTATAAAATTGTGACTTGGATATCAAATCTATGTAAGGTAATATTTTGCAGGCAGTTCTGCCGTGTATCTATTACGGAGCACATCAAGCAAACATCTACAGAGCAGGGAGAAAAAGGAAATAATCCACTTAAATTGCCTGGATTTCTGAATTTATTATGAATAAAAATTTAATATTTGTCCACGTTACCAGTAAAGGTAAACAATCAAACCCCATTTTAATATATATATATATCACACACACGTAATTACAATGGATTTCCTTTTCTCCCTGCACTGTGTACGCTTGTCATAAACACAACTGTCTGTTACAAACTTAGATTGTGTTTGGCTGTAATTGTGACTTAAAGGGGTTGAACTTTGAGTCATCTTATCTCAGTCCTGGTTTCATTTCGAGTTCAGGGCCCTGTTTAATGGCTTCTACTAGACTGCAGTAGAGGCCAGGTCTGTAGCTATAGCAACCAGCGCTGGCAGCCTATCAGGAGAGATGGAACAGGTCTGTAGCTATAGCAGCCAGCGCTGGCAGCCTATCGGGAGAGATCAAAAGGTCTCTAGCTATAGCAACCAGTGCTGGCAGCCTATCAGGAGAGATTCAAAAGGGTCTTGTAGCTTATAGCGACCAGTGCTGGCAGCCTATCAGGAGAGATCAAACAGGTCTGTAGCTATAGCGACCAGTGCTGCATCCTATCAGGAGAGATTGAACAGGTCTGTAGCTATAGCGATCAGTGCTGTCAGCCTATCAGAGGGGATCAAACAGGTCTGTAGCTATAGCGATCAGTGCTGTCAGCCTATCAGAGGGGATCAATATCAGGTCTGTAGTATTGCAACAGTGCTGGGCAGGGGCCTGATCAGGAGGGGATCAAACAGGTCTGTAGCTATAGCATCCAAGTGCTGGCAGCCTATCAGGAGAGATCGAAACAGGTCTTGTAGCTATAGCGGACCAGTGCTGCAGCCTATAGAGGGGATCAAACAGGTCTGTAGCTTAGCAACCAGTGCTGGCAGCCTTATCAGGAGAGATCGAAACAGGTCTGTAGCTATAAGCGACCAGTGCGGCAGCTATCAGAGGGGGATCAAACAGGTCTGTAGCTATAGAACCAGTGCTGGCAGGCCTATCAGGAGAGGATGTTGAACAGGTCTGTAGCTATAGTGACCTAGGAGCTGATGCAGCCATACAAGAGGGGAAGGGATATCTAGGAATAGGTAGGACACTGTTAATGGACACGTATTGCAAAGTGACTTGTTTTTGCAAGATCTTTAACATAAAAAGCAGCAATCCCTGTAGTGAGACAACCCCTTTAATATCCCTACAATTAATCACCTATACTGCCAGGTCACTACGGGTCAGAGGTCCGGGGCTATGAGACATCATGGCTGCGCCGTCCTATCAGCCATCTCTCTGCTGGAAACAGATATTTAGAAGAGGAGCAGCTGCTCGTATAGTTTACTTTTTCCCACAGACGTCTTCCCATTTCCAGATCTATTAAAAATAACCACAGCTGTAAATTGTGCAGTAACTGCCCCATAACTCCTCCGGCGGCGGCGAGGTCCTGCGGCTGCGCCTCTGCCTCGCTGATCAGCCGTCATAAAAGGCAGAACAGATGCAGGTTCTGCGCCGCAACAACACGCGACAGGGAGGGCGGCAGCCGACAAGTCAGTGGGGTCCCATAAGCCTGTCCGCGCCATTTATGGGGGCTCCATGAGAAATAGTCTGCAGAGGAGACGTCAGCTCAGCGCTAGGAAACACATTCCCATAAGACAACAACATGTCTGAATAGACCGGATTTCTATCAGATCCGCCATAAAATGATAATAGGTGTGTGCGTCTTAAACTACTAATACATTGTTCTGAGTGTAATTTTACATTATATACATTCACATACAGTATCCCACAAGAGTGAGTACAACCCTCATTTTTGTAAATATTTTAATATATCTTTACGTTAATGCTATAGATACGTGTGATATAGATAGAAGATATATTGTCTCAAAAAACTAGGTACACCCCCATAGAACAGAATGGAGAGAACACAGCGCTCCCCTGTCCCCTGTACTGGGAACTCCCATAGAAGAGAATGAAGAAAACACTGCGCTCCCCTGTACTGGGGACTCCATAGAACAGAATGGAGGAGCAACAGCGCTCCCCTGTACTTGGGAACTCCCATAGAACAGATGGAGAGAACACAGCGCTTCCCCGGTACTGGGAACTCCAATTAGAACAGAATGGAGAGCACAGTGCTCCCTTTGTACTGGAACTCCCATAGTAACAGGTACTGGAGAATAAGCGCTCCCCTGTACTGGGAAACTCCCATAGAACAGAATGGAATAAGCGCTCCCTGTACTGGACACTCCCGTAGACAGAATGGAGAATACAGCGCTCCCCTGTACTGGAATCCCATAGAACAGAATGGAGATACAGCGTCCCTATAATGGGAACTCCCATAGAACAGAATGGAGAAACAGCGCGCCCTGTATGGGAACTCCATAGAAACAGAATGGAGACACAGACTTCCCCTGTACTGGGAACCCCCATACAAACAGAATGGTGAACACAGGGCTCCCTGCACTGGGAACTCCCATAGATCAGAATGGAGAAAACAGCGCTCCCCTGTTACTGGAACTCCCATTGACAGAATTGGAGAACACAACGCTCCCCTGTACTGGGATAAATCCATAGAAACAGAATGGAGAACACAGCGCTCCCCTTGTACTGAACTCCCCATAGACAGAATGGAGAAAAACAACGCTCCCCTGTATGGGAAACTCCCATAGAACAGAATGGAGAAACACAGCACTCCTGTACTGGGAACCCCATACAACAGAATGGAGACCACAGCGCTCCCTGTACTGGGAACTCCCATAGAACAGAAAGGAGAACACAGTGCTCCCCCGTGTACTGGAACTCCCATAGAACTGATGGAGAACACAGCGCTCCCCTGTACTGGGAAACTCCCATAGAACAGTTGGAGAACACAACGCTCCCCTGTACTGGGAACTCGCCATAGAACAGAATGGAGAGAACACAGCAGCTCCCCGTATGGGAACTCCCATAGACAGAATGGAGAGAACACAGCACTCCCTGTACTGGGAACTCCCAGTAGAACAGAGATGGTCGTGAACACTGCGCTCCCCTTACCGGGAAACTCCCATAGAACAGGTATGGAGGACACAGCGCTCCCCTGTACTGGGACTCTTCATTTTTTTTTTTTTAGACAGAACGGGAGAGTCGTGTACAAGCGTGACCGGTTCTCCATTCAGAGCCGACACTTCTGGGAGCCCATTTTTGAGATGGGTGCGAGCCCTAGAGGTTGGATAGGTCCTTAATGTGTACGATGGGAACACCCATTTGTCTTGCACTTTTTAGATGCATGCGCAAAGTGGCGAATACTCTTCCACATTGGGGCGACCGTACCCGACATGCTAAGCCAGGGCTCCCCAACTCCAGTCCTCAGGGCCCACCAACAGGTCAGGTTTTCTGGCTTTCCTTACCATCGCACAGGTGGATTATCTTTATTTTCAGTGCATTCTATGGGAGATCCTGAAAACATGACCTGTTGGTGGGGCGTGAGGACCGGGGAACACTGCGCTAAGCGATCACTGACAAGGGAGGTAAAAAAAAAAAGTTCCACCCGCGCAGGTCACTTTCATGCGGTCATTCTATGATCCTAACATTTGTCCATCAGGACAACTCAGCCTATATAGTCCAGAATAGTCAGCGACTACATTGCCCCGCACACCGAGCAGCCTGCATTAGGATGATACGCCGCCGGCGCTGCGCTAACACTACACTGGGGCTTGACTGACCACAGAGTTAGTTTAACCACTTCTCTGCCAAACAATGGGAAGAGATAAGCGTCTGAGGACGGTGCCCCCCCCCCCACCTTTATGCTAATAGAGCCTAGAATAGGCGGCTAATGCGCAGCTCATAATCTGGACCCCACCACCCGCCTCCTCCTCTTCTCCCGAGATATTTGATTCTGGAATTTGCTTCCAAAATATGATTAATCGGCATTCATTACAGACAGTTATGATGAAATTGGACAAGTTCCTCGAGGAAACCTCAGGTAGAGCTGCTGGATCGTGCAGGTTGTATTAACGCGCGGTGAATAGTTTATCCGACGTTTCGCTGCAACTTATTTTTGGCCGAGTGGAAACTGGGAAATAAATAAATAAAAAAAAAAAAAAAACACACATTACTTGCTCCTCGGTTGACTTGATACAGCAACCCAAGGCGGAAAGCACTGGGGGCATCACCTGCCCTCTGTGGCTCATGACCGGATTTGGAATCCAACGATACGGCGGCCAGTCATTATCACGGGGACGGGCACGTCACCGAAAAAAAAAAAAAAAAAAAATATATATTTATATATAAATATATATATATATGTATATATATATATAAAAAATGTAAAAAGTGGAAAGAAAAATCAATATACGATTAAAAAAAAAAAAAAAAAAAAATTAAAAAACCTGCACATATTAGGTATCCACACCATCAATGACTTATTAGTAATGTTAACGGTGAAAAAAAAAAACGAAGAAATGCAGAAAATTGCTTTGTTCACATTGCACATAAATTATTGGGTAATTTTTATGTAAACTCAAACTATGCCTCCCGAAATTATATTTTCTCTTGTGTAGAAAAAAAAAAAAAAAAAAAAAAAAAAAGTCCTACAGCTGCATCATTGAAAAAAAAAAAAAAAAATTGTTTTTTTTTTTTTTTTTTCCAAGTTTTGAATTAAGCAGGGAGGCAAAAAAAAAAAAAAAAAAAGGTCTTTTCAGGCCGGGGTTTAAGCGGTTAATTCCAGGGCGCTGAATAACCAAAAGGGGTTGACATATATAATAGAAGCAGTAAATAAACTGATGCCGATGGGGAAAGGATCTTGCCCACAAGAGCTTGCAATCTACAGTAGAGGAGGGGGGAGATGGAGAGGGGTGTATGCTAGGGCTACTGTAAGGTGGAGGCTCCTGAAGAAATGGGTTTTCAGGTTGCTTTTGAAGTGTTATGATAAGGCTGAAGAACAAGCCTGAAACGCGTAAACTTCTATGGTTTATTGGATGTTTTTAAGGATGGTTTTATGGAAATCTAACAATAAAGAGTGAACTTTCGTTACATTTATTAAATTCTGTGTGCAAACGTGTGCTGGCATTACTACGGATAATTCGTTTCAAGAGTTGGGGGGGGGGTAGAGTCTGAGGGTGTTTGGGGCAGTGAGTTCCAGAAGTGTGGGGAAGCACGTGTGCAAGTCTCTTGGTAGACGTTAGGCCATGTTCATACGGCTTATTTTGGCGCGCATTTCGCCACGTTTTTTGCTGCATATTGCAATTACGGTAATCCATAGCTCTTAGAGAGCGCTATGAATTATGTGTCGTCCCCCTATGCATACAATACGATTGTATTGTACGGGTGGGGAGATAAAGTGATATGTCAATTACTTACACCGATTAGGCGCCACGAACAATGCATGTCTGATGCGCCCCCCCCCCCCCCCCCCGCCTTGGGAGTAAGTACGGATCAGCGCGAGCTCCTGAAACACACGGTGTATTGCATCACGTACTATACAGCCGCAATACAAAATGTGAACATGGGGAGGCATCTGGAGATTGGGGCAGAGATGTAATGGGAGAGGTTATGGAGCCTTGTAGGTCATGGTGAGGATCTGGATTGGGCGATGCGTAATCAGTGAACGGATTGGCAGAGGAGGAGAGAGGTGGATAAGACGGGCAGCAAAGATGAGGGCTCATTGAGGGAGCTCTGACAGCACAGAGAGCAGGAACTGATTCTTTCTGGTCTGAGAAGTGTAACTATTATCAGCAGTCAGGGCTGTGGAGTCGGCAACCAAAGCCCCGACTCCTCAATTTCCCAAACCTCCGGACTCCCTCTTAATGCACATGTTTAAGTGATAACTTTACTGTAGTAATATGGATAAACATTCAGGCTGTTTATCACCTCTATGATACAATAATCAAGCTATTTAGGTGAACAGACACTGAAAAGCAAAAAAAGGGTAACAATGTTTTGATTTTGAACACTGTGGGTAGAGTTGATGAAAAAGCTGTATTTGTATTCCAAGTCCAGTCTTGCACCAACATTGGGAATGTGTAGAAGAGAACCTGGGATCAGATTTTGGTCAAGACCTGCTTGAATCTGATCAGTGCCCAGAAGGATTCCGGCAGAGCTGAAAACCAAAGGGGATGTACAATACTACAATTAATAAAAATTAACATTATGATCTTTAGGAGCAAAAAAGTAAACAATGCAGTTACGGAAAAGATCTGCTGAACTAAGCAGATTCTAAATACTTTGCAAGTCAATGTAGTATAAGATATTAAGATGTATATAAATTACGTAGCCTCATGTACAAAGCTGTAGTGGAGGGTGAGATATGGAGCCTGGAAAGTCACAAGTTTAAACAGTTGTTACCCATTTGCTTGTCAGTGTAAAATATATTTAATTGGATAGGTTTTTAGAAATACATAAAAAAAATATGTAAAATATGCAAAACACTGCTGGAACATTTGTGAATTTGTTCTGAGAAATATTATCATCTCCAACCAGAAGATTCCTTCATAGACGCATCACCATCTGATCTTATTATTTCCAGGCTAGAGAACGGGCCTCTCTACACTAACTTGGGTTGGGGGGAGAAAGCGGTGACCACGGGGGCAACATCTTCTAACAATGTCAGGTTATAAAGGAATTGCCTCAACCCCACCAGTCAGTTTTGATGAATGAGTTGATCTTCTACTTCTTTGAAAGCAGGTGAAGCATTTTGCTGCAATCTATTTGCCCTGGGAGCGGAATCTTTCCCCTGGGGGCAGCGCTTTGCCTGCTCCATGTCATCAATTACACTCCTCATGAGATGAGGCTGAAGATATGGGAGCAGTAGCACCGGCCGGACCCAACTCTCTTGCTCTTTGCATCGAACTAACTGGACCAATTATTATCGTTTTGGGAGCGGTCCATTTTTTGGACTCCGAACTCCTGCACAATAGACACCGACTATTCTTTGAGAGTGACAGATGTTTCGCTGTCGTAGCCCATGGGGCAGTCCATATACCACTGCCTTTGGGATTTGCCCAGTAGTCCAGAGATTCTGGAATAGGGTGATGTCCCTTACAACGGGAACACTTAAAACTAGTCCCTAACAAAACCCACTATGGGCCATATTTGGACATGGGGACACCAAAGAACGCCCTGTGCACCGGGGAGTAGGAAGCTTCTATACATGATCTCAGCAGCAGGGATTAAAACATCCTAAATCACTGGATACAAAAAATGACACTCCCCCCGTCCCTTCAAAATGTTCTGGAAAAGCTGTCCTACATTTCATGAAGATGGGACTGGGTAGAGGCTCACAAAAAAGGAAATCGCATACCAAAAATTTTTTTGAAAACATGGTGTAGTTTATCCCTTTATTACCGGATAGGATACAAACAGGCCATTAAAAGACTGTTTACAGTCTTACAATGAGTTTCAACAACAACTCTTACTGGGAGACCACCTATATTGTATATTGCCAGCATAATAGCAGAGGGGACCTGGGGGTCGTGCGTCGCTCACCCGCTTGTTCTGCAATTGAGCTGGTAAAAGGTCATTGTTTGACAAGGTGACTGATCTTTTGCATGTTAGGCCATGTCACACGGCTTAAAATGGGCCAGTATTTCGGTCCGTTATTAGCGCCGAGATGATGTGCGCCAAGTTAGGGCGAAATCGGCCCATTCATTACGGTCATCACAGTTCTCATAGGGAACTATGGACTACGTCTCCTCTCCCTGCTCGGCGAATACGCCGAGGGGGGAGATAATTGCCAGGTCACTTTCTAGCCGGCGTTCTACGCGCCGCTAGCAGTGTTGTCTATGGGCCGGACGAAGTGCCGGCCCCCTGCTTACACCCCCGCTCCCGCCCCCGGTCACACGGCGTAATTGCGGGGCGAAATTACGTCCGCAATTAAGCGTGTGAACATGGCCTAATGGTTTCCTGCCATTAAACGGTTTGTGTGAAGGAAAACTAGAGTGTTTTAAGATGTTCTATTTCTTACTCAAAAATCTTGAATATAATGGCTTATTGTTTGAGCTTGGACACCTATGTGCTATAGATACTCTTCATAGCGGACACTATTAGCTAAAAAGCATGGAGTTCAGCTACAATGGTCAACAGCGAAACAAGCTGGAAAAAGAAGGACGGGCGCATCAACGGAGGATGGATCATAAGCTCTTCGTATTTGTTTAATATTTTTGTTTGTTTAACAGAAAAAAGGAAAAGAAGGCACTTCACTCGGTTAAACGTTTGTAACCCATAAATGCATGTCTAGTGATAATCAACTATTCAACGTTGCTGTATTGGAGCGTTAATAAACACATTTAAAAAGAAAATAGACACCGACTCCACGGCCCTGTCAGCAATAAGTCGGAAAAGACTTCCCTCCTGAGTGCAGAAAAAGACCCCATTTTCCTTCAGTCCTCAAAACGAGTCTTTACACGAGCCTCATGTATTCACAGAGCTGATAAATCTGGCGCAGGTTACAAAGGTCTAGTCTCACCTTCCACCATTTTTAAGGTGGTTTACTTCATGCCATTAACTGTGCCAAAACGTTGCCGCACAGCGTCGCATTCCAAGCCACACCCCTTTCCGTAAAAGCCACGCCCCTTCTGTCAGACAAGGCAGAGAAAGGTCAAAAACGCTTCAAAAAGGCAAAACTGTGCCACAATTCTGGCAGAACGGCCTTGAGAGAAGCGGACAAAGCCGCCCTATTTTCTGAAAACTGCAGTAGTTTCTTTTCTTGCTAGAAGACAAGTGTTGAATGTAAGAGGAGTTGGGTAAGAAAGCCACCCCAGCCGCGGAGTGAGGCCCGTACACCCCTTCATGTACTGGGGGAAAAGTTTTATACTGGATCTTTGTAGGAGCAGCAAAAAAAAAAAAAAAAAAAAAAAAAACATTTTTGTTAACAATTGTCAAAGTGGCTGCAAGGACAAGCTGCAAAAAGTCCCCAGGGAAGGAGGCCGCTCATCCTGGGACTGCGGATCGTCTCCCTGTGGTAGTGGGAGAGATGTCGGGCAGAACCTGAGTGACGGATGCGGGTTTCTACCATCACAGCAGCGACTCTGCACTTTTTACATTAGGTTCCCATCTCTTACTCTGATGATAGATTGACAGGAGGCGCCATCAAAGCCTAATGAGTGCAGGTAGCAGAGATGGGCCCCAAAGCCAGGTCAGGAACGGGCCGGACAATCTCCAGCTACTATAGGACTACAGCTCCCAGCGTGCTCCAGCACCCCCCTCTGCAGCCGTCACAGGACTACAGCTCCCAGCGTGCTCCAGCACCCCCCTCTGCAGCTACTATAGCACTACAGCTCCCAGAGTGCACCAGCACCCCACTCTGCAGCCGTCACAGGACTACAGCTCCCAGCGTGCTCCAGCACCCCAAGATGCAGCTGTCACAGGACTACAGCTCCCAGCGTGCTCCAGCACCCCCTCTCCAGCTACTATAGCACTACAGCTCCCAGCGTGCTCAGCACCCCCTCTGCAGCCGTCATAGGACTACAGCTCCCAGCGTGCACCGGCACCCCACTCTGCAGCCGTCACAGGACTACAGCTCCCAGCGTGCACCGGCACCCCACTCGGCAGCCGTCACAGGACTACAGCTCCCAGCGTTTGCCGGCACCCCATTGCAGCCGTCACTGGACTACAGCTCCCCAGCGTGCACCGGCACCCCACTCTGCAGCTAATATAGGACTACAGCTCCCAGCGTGTGCCCGGCACACCCCACTTGCCAGCACGTCACAGGGACTATACCAGCTGCCCAGCGTGCTCCAGCACCCACTCTGCTACAAGCGTCACAGGGACTACAGCTCCCAGGCGGTGCTTCAGCACCCCTCTCCAGCTAATATAGGGTCTACAGCTCCCAGCGTGCCCAGCATCCCACTCTGCAGCCGTCACAGGACTACAGCTCCCAGCGTGCTTCAGCACCCCCCTCTCCAGCTAATATAGGACTACAGCTCCCAGCATGCCCCAGCACCCCCTCTCCAGCTACTATAGGACTACAGCTCCCAGCATGCCCCAGCACCCCCTCTCCAGCTAATATAGGACTACAGCACCCAGCGTGCCCCAGCACCCCCTCTCCAGCTAATATAGGACTACAGCTCCCATCGTGCCCGGCACCCCACTCTGCAGCCGTCACAGGACTACAGCTCCCAGCGTGCCCCGACACCAAATCTACAGCTGTTCAGGACTACAGTTCCCAACATGCCCCAGCAAACACTCTTCCACTGTTGAATGCTGGGAGTTGTAGTTTCACAGCTGGTTGGTTATCCCAGCTGTAGAGCTATGAGGATGCACCTATAGAACATATATGGGAACATTACATATCAATCCAGGCCTGTTTGCAGCCAGACTCCCCTATGGCTGTATGTACATCCCCTCCCCCCTCCAGCTCTCGTCCCTCAGCGACACAAACTCACCTGATCACGGCTGCCCCGACTCCCACAATCACCCGCAGGGGCAGGATGACAATAACCACGTGACCGGCGCACCACGTGACCCGCGCTCAGCGTAGCGTAAGAGCTTTCAAACGAGTCAGGCTGATGACGTCACCACGCAAGCTGCAGTCAGCTTCTATGGTAACGATCCATGGCTTCTGAGGCAACCAATCAGCGCCCTGCTTACTATTTGCATAGCGCGAACGGAAAATGAAAGCAGCGCTTTGATTGGTTTCTAAGGGTAGCCACTCTATTGTTGCTATGGCTGTTCCAGGCTACATATAAACTTATGTGACTTGGTGATGTTTGAGCTTTAGGCAGTAAAATGTCAGTGAGAAAAGGGACAAAAGACTGAGAGGCATAGAACACTACATATACACAGTGACAGCAGCAGCAGAATAGTGAGTGCAGCTCTGGAGTATAATCATAGTTGCCAACTTTTGGAAGTGGAAAAGCAGGAGATTGAAGAGGGCGGTGTGCAAAATTTGCATGGACACGCCCATCTAGTTGCTGTTCCACGCCCCTTCAAAAATCCACACCCCCACTCCCACCTAACTGCACAACGGCTTTGGAAGAAAGCCAGGTAGATGCCCTCTCTAGCCAGGTAGTGCCCTTATAGCCAGGTAGTAGCCCCCCCATAACCAGTTAGTGCTCCTCTAACCAGGTAGTGTCCTTATAGCCAGGTAGTAGCCCGCCATAATTAGGTAGTGCCCCTTGCAGCCAGGTAGATGCCACCTTGCAGCCAGGTAGATGCCACCTTGCAGCCAGGCTAGAACCCAACAATTTGTAAGGCCAGGTAGAAGCCCTCTTAAAGCAGGTAGTGCCCCCCTTCGTAGCCAGGTAGAGCCCCCCTTTGTAGTAGCCAGGTAGAGCCCCCCTTTGTAGTAGCCAGGTAGCGGCCCCCTTTGTAGCCAGGCAGAGCCCCCTTTTGTAGTAGCAAGGTAGAGCCCCCCTTTGTAGTAGCCAGATAGCGTCGCAGGGGGAGTGAGTGCAGCCGCGCATCACACTCCCTGCGAAGCTGATCTGTATGTACAGCGCACACCGGTCGCGTGTACATTACAGGGGAGAAGGAGGGGGGAACGATCCCTCCTGCCTCCTCCCTGCACTGATAAGACACGCGTTGGCGGGATGAGCTGGCCGCTGCGGCTGCTCACCCGGTCGGTGGGAACGGCCCGGGGGCGCCTGAGTAGCGCACCAGCGCTACTCCGGCGCCACGGTCATTTAAAGAACCAACTCTGGCGGGGGGGGACCCCCATTAGCGGGACCCCCCCGGCCCCCCCCCCCCCCCCCCCCCCAAAAGTCGGAGAGTTGGCATGTATGTGTATAATACAGGATGTAACTTCGGGTATCTGTACAGGATATAGTAATGTATGTACACTGTGGACTGCACAGCAGATAGTGTGAGCAGTCTGAGTATCATACAGGATGTAACTCAGGATCAGTACAGGATAAGTAATGTATGGACACAGTGACTTCACCAGCAGAATAGTGAGTGAGCTCTGGAGTTTAATACAGAATGTAACTCAGGATCAGTACAGGATAAGTAATGTATGTGCACAGTGACCTGCACCAGCAGATAGTGAGTAGCAGCTCTGGAAAGTTTAATACAGGAGTGTAACTCAGTGGTCAGTACAGGATAAGTAATGTACATCACAGTGACTGCACAGCAGACATAGTGAGTGCAGCTCTGGAGTATAATACAGGATGTAAACTAAGGGATCAGTTACAGGATAAGTCATGTTGTACAGTGACTGCACCAGCAGAAGAGTGAGTGCAGCTGCGGGGTATAATTCAGGATGTAACTCAGGTTCAGTACAGGATAAGGAAAGTATGCACACAGAGATGCACCAGCAGATAGTGAGTGCAGCTCTGGAGTATATAAGGATGTAACTAGGATCAGTATCAGGCTAAGTTAATGTAGTACACGTGACTTCACCAGAGGAATAGTGAGTGCAGCTTGGAGTATAATACAGAATGTAACTCAGGATCAGTACAGGATAAAAGTCTGTTGTGCAACAGGACTGCACCAGCAGGAATAGTGAGTGCTGCTCTGGAGGAGAATAAGGATGTAACTCAGGTCAGTACAGGAGTAAGTTTTGTACATACCAACAGTGACGCACAGCCAGAATAGTTGAGTGCAGCTTGGAGTAGAATACAGGATGTAACTAAGGATCTGTACAGGATAAGTAATGTATGTTACAGTGACTGCACCCAGCAGAATAGTGAGTTGCAGCTCTGGAGTATAATACAGGTATGTAAACTCAGGATCAGTACAGGATAAAGTAATGTATTTTTTTACACAGAGACTGAACCAGCAGAATAGTGAGCGCAGCTTGGAGTATATCGGATGTAACTCAGGATCAGTACGGATAAGTAATGATGTACAGTGACACTGCCCCAGCAGAATAGTGAGGTGCAGTCTGGAGTATAATACAGGATTGTAACTCAGGATCAGTACAGAAAGTAATGTATGTACACGTGACTGCACCAGCAGAATGCCCAATAGTGAGTGCAGGCTCTGGAAGTATATACAGGATGTATTCAGGATCAGTACAGGATATGTAAATGTATGTACACAGGATCTGCACCAGCAGAATAGTGAGTGCGCTTCTGGCGTATTTAATACAGGTGTAAAACTCAAGGACGCAGTTACAGGATAAGTAATGTATGTACTGTGACTGCACCAGCAGAATAGTGAGTGCAGCTCTGGAGTATAATACAGGATGTACTCAGGATCAGTACAGGATAGTGAATGTATGTACACAGTGACGGCACCAGCAGAATAGGGAGTGCAGCTCTGGAGGATAATACGGGATGTAACTCAGGATCTGTAACATCAGGTATACGTTGTGTAGGATGCATAACTTGGGGTTATGTTTAATGTAATGTCTCTTTTCTGTTTTTTAATAGTGGCCATATCCTCTCACATGTACATAATCCAGTGACTAGCGGTGAGCAGAGCCTGACAAGAGATGGACAGGATGTGACAGCAGACGGTGAGTGGCCATGTTCTGAGTAATGGACATTGTCTTGTCTATGGCGCCATCTCATTTTGTATTCTCGGCTTATTATCATGTCCAGAGTGTTCCTCTGACTTCAGGACTCCTCTGGTGCTTTGCAGGGGAAGAGAGAACTGATCTTGCAGCACGTGTTTGGGGAAATTGGAGATAACACGTGTGACTCACACAGGGTCAGCGGGGGATCTTCTGCGAGGAGGGGCTCTGCTCCCAGGAATAGGCCGCGTCCTTATCATATCATTTTGCGGTTTGTATTATTTTCTCTGACTTGGCGTTCTCGGAGCATCGCCCGGGGGCCTCGCTTTGATCTGTTACTCCATGACTTTGGCATCTCTGCTTTGTGTCGAATAAAAATTGTATTCCGGTCGTGAATGTGGTTCATTATCAAAGGCGCAAACAACAAAAAAGAGGGTTAAAACAAGAGCTGATGGGAAGACTTAGCAGTGTCTATATATTTCTTTTTTTGGTTCGTACCAATGGGCTGTGGCGATAGATTTTCAGACTAAACAAGCTTCTGTACAATGTCATCCGAAGAGGTGTGTCAGGTGATGTCACATGTATAGCAGAGCTGAGCTTGTCATTAAAGGGGCTTTACCACAAAGTAAAATTGATGTGAGAAGTTTGCAAATGAAATAATAAACATTTTCACCATTCATTCATTATTAAAAATTCTGCACCATTTTTGTTTTAGCTGCTCCCTTAGTGATCCATAGTGTACAGCTCCTCTCCAGGGGATACAACCAGTGCGACGAGCTCCTCAGTCCCGACCGCACATGCTCAGACATCACCTCTCCTCACAGGCAGCTGCTGTCAGTCTGCTCCATGCCTAGTAATCACACACACTCACTGCTGAGCGAGTGTTCAACCCCAGGTGCTGTCATTCTACTTAAGTCCTTTTTGCTCCTTAGTCATTAGTCAAACAGTGCAAATAAATGAAAGAAAAAAAAGAAATCCCAGTCAGGTATGTGTATTTTGAAATTAAAAGCCACATTTAGTTCCTGTAGGATTTGAACCTAGGACCCCCATGCTGAGAGGCAGAAGTGCTAACCACTCAGCTAAATTATAGCTACTCACACCCATTAACATAAACAGACTAGAGTGAGCACACTATAGGGAAAGGCATAGTGATGTCAAGCCTGCTGGGTCACATGATATGTAGTTCAAACAAATCATACACGCCTCATAAACAGGACAAACCAGGCATGTAATGTCCTTGTGGTAAAACCCCTTCATCATTTGTTTATATATATATATGTGTGTATATGGTGTATATGTATATATATTTTATTTGGGTGTTTTATGTTATTTTTGAAAACTCCCCTATGTACATGATTTCCCGGCCTGTGTCTCTGATTTCCTCTTTGTGAGCCTGTGAGCTCTGATAGCAGTAAGAGGATTGCTTGACGTTTCCTCTTTCAGGCCAACTATGGCCTGAGAGGTGTAAGTGTTATCAGCAGGATCTGATAAAAGTGAAGAAAGCTGGAAACGTCGGAAGTACACAAAAAGATTAACCCATTATCCTTACATGTATTGCTTGGCATTGCCCTGTCGGTCTCGTTTAATCTTATCTATCCCTGTCCAGAGAACAATAAAATGATTATTACCTAATTACCTACTATTTATAATGAGATTACATGGATATAAGCAGCATCTTGAGTAAGCTGAGATCAGTGTGCCTGGCCATTCAGGAGTTTGTTCTCTTTATTAATCACACCTGGAAAAGGACAAGATTTTATAATTATAATTTTTAATTGCATAGGACTGCTGAAATGAAAATAATTTTACCAAAAATTCTAAAAGCAGAATTTTTCAGGAATATTGGTTTGGGCAAAAATACCCCTTACTGAAGGAAGTGTCCATTTAAACGGGTTGTCCACCTAACAAGAAAATAAAAGCAGTAACCCCCAGCCCAAAAATAAGAAATTATACTCACCTACCTCCAGTCCATGGTTCCAGCGCCGGGTCTCCCAGGTCTTTTGTTCACACGCTGTCAACTACTACGGGGGCATCATCGCTGCAGCCGCTGATTGGCTGCAGGGGTCACGTGTTACAAATTTACATCACTGTTCAGAATTGACAGTACTGAAATAAAAGACTGGGGAGACGTGGTGCTGGAACTAGGGACCGAATGTTGGTAAGTATAAGTTTTTATTTTATTTTACTGGTTCCCCGGAGCTGCTGCTTTAGTTTTTTTTAAGAAATGGACAACCCCTTTAAGGCTACAGGTATGTCTCCACTGCACACAAAAACAACCGTTTTTTCAGTATTTTTCATTTTGTAAAAACTCTGAAAAAACGAGTGAAAACAGATCCCATAGACTTTAAGTGGCCGTTCAAGGCTTATTCTGGGACTGCTTCCAGCCGTACTGCGCCCGGATTTGCCTGCATACGGCTCCAATTCCATCCCTGTCATTACGGTTAATCCACAGTCTCATACGTAGATATGGATTCGTCTCTTCTCCCCGCTCGGCGAAATACACCGAGGGGGGAAGAAAGTGACATGTACATTATTTACGGCGTGTACACCCCGTGAATAATGAGTGTCTATGGGGCCGGCGAGCTTCCGTCCCCCTGCCCCGCCCCCACTGCACGGCAGCCGGCGTAATTACGGGGCGAAATCCGTCCCGCAATTACGTCGTCTTTAAGCCGTGTGAACCAGGCCTAACAGTAAAAAATTTCTGTAGTCTCCACGTAACATTTTTTTTCTGCATGTTTTTTTTGCTGGTCGTTTTTTGAAACATTGCAAGAAACAACTGAACAGGGCGGAAAATGTACTATTGGAGTCTATGTAAAGCACTGAATGTTTTTTGCCACGTTTTTTGCAGAAATCCACAGCAATTATGATGTTTTGCAGTTCTCCAAGAAAAGTGCGAAAAAAATGCAAAATGTGCCAAAAAAGAATGGTTTTTCAGCAGCTTTTGACAGGCAGTGGACAAAAAACTCAATTTCATGAATGTTTTTAGGATTTGGTTTTCAGTGAGTTTTTTGTCTAATTCCGTGTAGACATAGCCTAACTGTTTCCTAATCGGGTCCTTTCCTCCCTTCCTACCCTGGCACATTTTCCTTTTTTATGGTACACGCAGTCTTGAAGGTTATAACGCTACCAGAGTGTCCTCGATTCTCCTTAAAGGGTTTGTCCACTCTTGCTGGTCTGGGAGGGGTTAAAATAGAAAATAAAAATCACCCCACCTTTGAAACCCGCTCCGTTCCGCTGGTGCTCCCTGCGGATGACATCACGTTCATCGGTCACATGATGCTGCAGCCAATCACAGGTCTCAGCAGTTTTTTTCTCCGTGAACACCATGTGACCATGAAAGCCCGTGATTGGCTGCAGCATCACCTGACCGATGAACGTGATGTCGTCGGCAGGGAGTACTTACATCTTCTATGTTAACCCCTCCCTGACTGGCAGACATTTTTTTCTTTTTATAAAACCCTTTAAAGGATAAGAACAGAAAGTATGTGAACCCCTTCCCCCACCCGTAAAAGGCAATGCAGTGGGTCTGTAGTAGCCCCTATCAGTGTATTATGTCCTGTGCCTCCTGGATACATCTGGGCTCTCATAATTGATGTGTACACCTGCTATATTAGCATTTTTACTTTTTTTCCCCCCTTAGGGTAGATCTTGCTGACCAGGGTTACTCGGAGGATCGTCGTAAGACGCGGTAAACGGGCTGCATTTCTGAACTGCAGTGCCAGTGAAGCTATCAGCGGCCGTCACATGCCCGTCCGCAGCCGAGAGGCGCCGCGCACACATTTCTCATCGGTTCTCCGCAGAGGTCAGCATAAAATTGGACACACAACAATAATGTTTCTGTGGAAGAAAATAGCAACACACGATCCCGGGTGATATTGTATTTTTTTAGGAAGTAATCGATGCTCAAAGCATAAAAAACACACAGCGGCAGGAGAGTGAACGTGCGCCGAAGCCTTTACCTCCGCTGAAAAATAAGAGAATAGGCATTTGTCAGATTATACTCTCTGGGGTGAAACTACAACCCCCATCATTGCTGTCTCTTGGGATCTAGGGTATTGGCCAGTCTTTGTTTTTGGAATATAAGATAGAACAGGCAGGGACGGGACAAGGCATTATGGTGCCCTATACAAATGGCGCATGGCACCTTCAGCTGCGCCCTTCCCAGCTGGGTAAAATGGGAGAAAAACACAACTGCGCCAACTACTTAAATAACACATTGGGCATTCAAGAAAACTGTTTAAGTCTAAGTTCACACTGTGGGCCTTATGTATGAAAATGATCAAGTACTAAGACTGTCTTTGTTGCCCATAGCAAAACCCTCAGGGCTGTAGGACAATCAGAGCATTAGCAACACAATCAGAGCTCATAGTAACCAAATCCGCTCATCGCAACCAATCAGAGCCCATAGCAACCAATCAGAGCTCATAGCAACCAATCAGAGCTCATAGCGACCAATCGGAGCTCATCGCAACCAATCAGAGCCCTTAGCAACCAATCAGAGCCCTTAGAAACCAACCAGGGCTCATAGCGACCAATCAGAGCTCATAGCAACCAATCAGCTCAAAGCAACCAATCAGAGCTCATAGCAACCAATCAGAGCTCATATTAACCAATCAGAGCTCATAGCGACTAATCAGAGCTCATAGCAACCAATCAGAGCTCATAGCAACCAATCAGAGCCCATAGCAACCAGTCAGAGCTCATAGTAACCAATCACAGCCCATAGCAACCAGAGCCCATAGCAACCAAGCAGAGCTCATAGTAACCAATCAGAGCACAGTTTTAATTTTGTATTAGTTGCTATAATTTTTCTAATTGCTTGCTATGTGCAACAAAGACAGTTTTGCTGTTAGACAACATTCATGAATAAGCCTATTGTCTTTATTCGGCAGGTCACCACAATTCCAATGAGGATTTTTTTTTTTAAATTTGTGTTGCCATTTTCAATAACTTTTTACATTTTCCATCTGCAGAAATGTGTGAGGGTTTTGTTTTTTGCGGCGTTAATTGGAATCGTTCTTGGATAGCTGTGAGGTTGGTTATCTTATAGGACGTTAACCCTGTGGATATATATAAGCATATATATTAATAGACTGGACTTTAACAGATGCGGTGATGCCAATTATGATTAATTTATTTAATTATCTTTCCCTTTTTATTTGTAAATGGTATGCATGTCAATGGGCTACTCAGCTTAAGGCCTCGTTCACACGGCTTATTTGTCCGCGGATTGGCACCGTACTCCGCGCCGGATTTGCGCTGCAGTACGGCGCCAATCCGTCGGAGTAATTACAGTAATCCACTGCTCTCAATAGAATCAGTGGATTCGTCTCCCCGCCCCGCACCTCCCCCGCTCGCGAATACCTCCGCAGGGGTAGAAATGTGCCATGCACATTATTTACCGTGCGAGTACTGCGCACCGTAAACAATGCATTAGTCTATGGGGCCGGGACGGCGCCCCCGCCACGCTCCGTCCTCGACCCCCAGACCGCCCCTTAATACACATGTGCCGGATTTGCGAGCGCAAATCACGTCTTCACAAATCCGCCGTGAATAAGCCGTGTGAACACGGCCTAAGAGTTATTGAAGTTGACCAGAAAGATGACACCTTAAACAGTGATTGTAAACAGTAGGTAAGCTTATCAAACTCTCAGAGGGTTAGAAGACCATGAAGGGGTTAACCAGAAGATTGAGGCAGCAAACATCATTTGTGACTGAATAGTACAGTTTAAAGGGTTGTCACCACAACATTGGTTCATCTTACCTCAGTCCTGATTTCTTGATTTCACTTTGAATTCAAGGGTGTGTTTACTGGCATCCACTAGGCTGCAGTAGAAACCAGGACTGTAGCTATAGCAACCAGCGCTGGCAGCCTATCAGAGAGATAGAACAGGGTCTGTAGCAATATGACCATACCAGGCAGCCTATCAGGAGATCAGACATAGTTCTGTAGAGTCTATATAGCAAGCATGCTGGCAGCGCCCTATCGAGGAAGAGAGAGAACAGTTCCTAGTAGCAAAAGCGAACCTGGGGATGTCAGAATGCAGCCCAAACAAGAGAGTTAATCTAATTTGGAATAGCAGGACAACAGTTACAGGACAAATTATTTGCAAAGTTGACTTGTTTTATGTCAAGAACATAAACATAAAAAGCAGCGAACCCTGTAGGTGATACTACCCCATTAATTCACCATAGGAGCCAGATCAGGGTTCAAAAGTATACTCCAAAACGTAACATCTAGTTTACCTGCATCCAGAGCAGTGGTCGGACAGGGGGGTCTGGGCCCACAGGGGATAATACTGTGGGGCCCACCATACTGGTACTATAAAATATATACCGGCCCCACTTCGGACATAATCTGCCTCCCATATTTACCCACCATAAAGGGACAGAGAGTAGCCAAACAGAACTGAATAGTGTAGTACAATAGCAAAGATAGTCCACATCACTTGTCATCTAACATATCATTGGACACAGGGCAAAATAGCTCCATCCATAACCCCCTCCACCCACAAACAATCCTATAACCCCTACACCACCCCCCTACAAAATCCCCCCACCACCCACAAACAATATCCCCCTCCACCCACAATACAATATCCCCCCTCCACCCACAAACAAAATCCCCCTCCACCCCACATAGCAATATATTCCCCCTCACCCACATACCATATCCCCCACCCACCTCACATAACAATATCCCCCTCCCAAAAGTCTCACAAACAATATTCCCCTCCACCACACATACAATATCCCCCCCACCCAACGATACTAATATACCCGCTTCCGACCCACATACAAAATCCCCACCATCCCACATACAATATCCCCTCCACCCAAGCAAAAGATATCCCCCTCACCCACAATACACTATCCCCGCCACCCACAATACAATATCCCCCGCGCATCCACATACAATATCTCCCTTCCAGCCCACCATACAAATATTCCCCCTCCACACCACATACAATATCCCCCCCATATAGTGCTCAGATAACAATAACCACTCCACCCCAACAAAGCAATAAAAAACTCCCTTTCCACCCAACATCAATATTCCCCTCCACCCACATAGCAATTATCCCCCTCCCACCCACAAACAATATCCCACTCCCACCACAAACAATATTCCCCTCCACCCACATACATATCCCCCTCCTCCCCACATACAATATTCCCCCTCCACCCACATACAATATCCCCCCTCCAGCCCACATACAATATCCCCTCCACCCACATACACTAACCCCCTCCACCCACATACAATATCCCCTCTCCTCCCACATACGAATATCCATCTCCACCCACATCAAATATCCCCCTCCAACCCGACATACAAAATCCCCCACCACCCACACTAATAACACTATCCCTCCCACCACCCACATACAAATCTCCCCTCCTCCACCCCACAAACAACACCCACCCTCCACACACACAATAACATCGAAACAACCCCCCTACACCAACCCTCTCCGCAACAAATACAAACATAATGCCCCCTCCACCCTCATACAAATAACCCCCTCCAACCCACTAATACAATAGTACCCCTCCACCCACAGTACAATATCCCCTCCACCCACAAGCACAATCCACCTCCACCCACAACAATAACCCCCTCCACCCACACTACAAGATACAATAAATTATGTTACGCACCCACCACCCACGACCAAACAACCTACCCCCTCCACCCCACATACAAAATCCCCCTCCAACCACATACAATATCCCCCACCACCCACAATACAAGATATCCCCCCTCCCCGCCGACGATAAACAATAGTCCCCCACCAATAGTCCCACATACAAGTATTTCTCCCTCCACCTCAACATACAATATCCCCCTCCACCCACATAACAATATCCCCCTCCACCCACATACAAAATCCACCTCCACCCACAGAAAAGAGCCCCATCCACCCACATAAACATTATTCCCCCCCTCCACTCCACATACAATATCCCTCGCTCCACCCACAAAGCAATATCCCCCTCCACCCACAAAATCACAATATCCTCCTAGCCCACCCACAAACGAATATCTCCCTCCACCCACATACAATGCCCCCCTCCACCCACATTACAATATCCGACCCTCCACACACAAAACAATATCCCCCTCCACCCACATACAATATCCTCCTCCACCCACATACAATATCTCCTCCTCCACCCACATAAACCATTATCCCCTCCACCCATATACAATATCCCCTCCACCCACATACATATCTCCCTCCACCACATACAATAATCCCCTCCACCCAACATACAATAACCCCCTCACCCAACAAAACAATACCCCCTCCCCCAACATACAAGATCCCCCTCCGACCCACGAGTCCAGTATCCCCTCCCACCCACATACAATAGCCCCTCTACCCAACTTCAAATATCCCCTCCACCCACATACAATATCTCCCTCCATCCACATACACTATCCCCCGCCACCCACATACATTACCCCCCTCCACCCACATACAATATCCCTCCACCCACATACAATATCCCCCACCACCCACATACAAAATCCCCTCCACCCACAACAATACCCCCACCACCCACATACAATATCCCCCTCCACCCACATACAATATCCCCCCTCCACCCTACAGACAATATCCCCCTCCACCCACATACAAATATCCCCCACCAACCCACATACAATATCCCCCTCTCCCCACATACAATATCCCCCCTCCACCCACATACAATATCCCCCTCCAACGCACATACAATATCCCCCCCACCGACAATATCCCCCCCCACCCCACAAACAAAATCCCCACCACGCACATACAATATCCCCTCCGACCCACATACAATATCCCCCTCCACCCCATACAATATCCCCTCCATGCTACATACAAATCCCCCTCCCACCCACATAACAAATATCCCCCTTCCACCCACAAACAATATCCCCCACCCACCCACATACAATATCCCACTCACCACCCACATACAAGTATCCCTCACCACCCACATACAATATCCCCCTCCCCCCCACATACAATATCCCCCTCCACCCACATTACATATAATCAATATCCCCTCCACCCACAAACAATATCCCCTCCACCTACAAACAATATCCCCCTCCACCCACATACGTATCCCCCACCACCCACATACAAGATCCCCTCCACCCACCCTCAATATCCCCTCCACCCACAATACAATATCCCCTCCACCTCACATACAATATCCCCCACCACCCACATACAATATCTCCCTCCGCTCCACATACAATAATCCCCCTCCACGTTTCCCTTGGTCCACGCACCACACCACCTTCGTAAAATACACGACCAGCAAAGAAAGAAAAGTCTAACTCCTATCAAGTGTCAAGTGAGCCATTACTCTAAGGCCTCGTACACACGCAAAAATGGGCACGGATTGGCGCCGTACTCCCGCTCAGTGGCGCAATCCGTCCTGTCAATAGGGTATTCCACAGTTCTCATAGAGAACATTGGAATCTCCGCTCCACCCCGCTCGGCGAATCCGCTGGCGGGGAGAAAGTGACATGCACATTTCCATGCGCAATACGCGCCGTGGATAATGCAAGTCCTATGGGGGTCGGGATACGCGCCCCCGCGCGAAGCGCTCCGGTCCCCGCCCCCGTCCCGCCCCCTTATACACGGCGGATTTGATGAGCCATAATACGGCTTCCAAATCCGTCGGGCAATAATCCTGTGAACACGGCATTAGGCCATGATCACAACGGCATAAAATGGGGCCGTAATTTTGCGTCCGTAATAACCGCGCCCGAAGTGCGCCAATTACAGCCGAAGAACGGCCCAATCATTAACGGTATACACAGTTCTCATAGAGAAACAATGGATTACGTCTCCTCTCCTCAGCCCAGCGAAGCGAGCTGGCCGGGGAGATAATTGACAAGTCACTTCCTAGCGGCGTAAATGCGGCGCTGAGCAATGAATGTCCTATGGGCCGGCGAAGTGCCGGCCCCCCGCCGCTCTCCGTCCCTGCCCCCGTCCACACGCCGTAATTGCGGGGCGAAATTACGCCCCGTCATTTAAGCCCGAATGAACCTAGCCTACAGTCAGGGAACACATGTACTCTGCCACAAATACTAATCCAACATATCCAGGGCTGCAACACCGCCATATAGAGACCACATAGTGGTCAGACCCAGCTCAGGACCACATTACAGTGGAATACAGCACTGACCCATATATAAGTTAACATAACCCCAGAAATCATGTACTCCACCGGAGACGTCCAATCTCATGATGAGTCGTCCTCCCTTCTCTCATGAGTCGTCTTATTCACATTTCTTCCTACATCCTTTCCACACCGACATAATGACTTAGTCCCGGCCACAGCACAATCCTGCAGAAATTACGCACTAATATCTTAGAATCCTCAATTTTACAGCCACTCATTTACCCATACCCACCTCTGTACAAACTGCCCAGGGGTGGGAGAGCGGTTACAATGCCAAAACTTTAGGCCTATAACCGAGGGGTTTGGAGTGGGAGGGGAAAGGACTAACCCCCTGTATATAATGCCGTGATATACAGGCAGAATAGGGACTCCCTTTAGTATTATACATTCAGTTAGGGCCTCCTTTAGGGTAGTTACAGGCAGTTAAGGCCTCCTTTAGAAAGTAAACAGTCAGTTAGGGTCTCTTTTAGGAACTAAACAGGCAGATAAGGCCTCCTTAAGGTAGATACGCAGGCAGTATAGGGGTCTACTTTATAGGTAGTATACCAGATAGTTTAGGGCCTCCCTTTATCTAGTGAGCAGTATCGTCACCCCCCCTTTAGGCTAGTGTTGCAGGAAGTCAGGGCCCCCCATTTGCTAGAGTGTAGGTAGTACAGGGCCCCCATTCAGCAAGTGTGTAGGTAAGTCCAGGGACCCCTTTAGGTAGTCAGGGCCCCCTTAGCAAGCCATGGCCCCCTTAGCTAGTCAGCCCACCTTTAGGTAGACAGGGCCCCCAACATTAGTCAGGGTCCCCCTTCAGAGACAGGGCCCCCCATTAGTAGCCAGGCCCCCCTTTATGTAGTTCATGGCCCCCCTTGAAGTAGTCAGGGCCTCCCCTTTAAAAGTTCAGGCCCCCCTTTAGTAGTCAGGGCCCCCCTATAGTACCAGGGCCCCCCTTATTAGCCAGGGCCCCCTTAGTAGCCAGGGCCCCCAAAAGTAGTCCCAGGGCCCCCAATAGTAGCCAGGCCCTCAATAGTAGTCCAGGGCCCCCTATATTATCAGGGCCCCAATAGGAGACAAGGGCCCCAATAGTAAGTCAGGGCCCCCTTACGTATCAGGCCCCTCATAGTAGTCAGGCCCCCAATAGTAGTCAGGGCTCACCATATGTAAGTCCCAGGGACCGCAATAGTGCCATGGCCCCCCTTAGTACCAGTGCCCCCAATAGTAGTCAGGGGTCCCCCCTTATGTAAAGTCATGGCCCCCAAAAGTAGCCAGGGCCCCCATTAGAGCCAGGCCCCCATAGTAGTCAGGGCCGCCACTAATAGCCAGGGCCCCCAGTAGTAGCCAGGGCCCCCCTTAGTAGTCAGGGCCCCCAGTAGTAGCCAGGGCCCCCAGTAGTAGTCAGGGCCCCCAGTAGTAGCCAGGGCCCCCCTTAGTAGCTATGGCCCCCAGTAGTAGTCAGGGCCCCCAGTAGTAGCCAGGGCCCCCAGTAGTAGTCAGTGGCCCCCAGTAGTAGCCAGGCCCCCCTTATAGACAAGGGCTACCCAGTTAAGTAGTCCATGGCCCCCCTTAGAAGTCAGGCCCCCCAGTATTAGCCAGGGCCCCCAGTAGTAGCCAGGCCCCCCCTTAGTAGGTCAGGGCCCCCCAATAGTAGCCAGGGCCCCCCTAAGTAGTCAGGGCCCCCAGTATAGCCCAGGGCCCCCAATAGTATCCAGGGCCCCAATATAGTCAGGCCCCCAATAGTATTCAGGGCCCCCTTATAGTCCAGGGCCCCCCATTAGTAGTCAGGGCCCCCAATAGTAGTACAGGGTCCCCAATAGTAGCCAGGGCCCCCCTTATTAGCCAGGGCCCCCAATAGTAGTCAGGGCCCTCTTAGTAGTCAGGGGCCCCCTTAGTAGTCAGGGCCCCCCGTAGTAGTCAGGGCCCCTCCAATAGTAGCCAGGGCCCCCATTTGAGTAGCCAGGGCCCGAGTAAAGCCAGGGCCCCCTTAGTAGCCAGGGCCCCAGTAAGTAGCCAGGGCCCAGTACGTAGTCAGGGCCCCCAGTAGTAAGTCAGGGCCCGCAGAAGTAAGCCAGTGGCCCCCAGTAGTACCATGGCCCCCTTAGTAAGTCCGGGAGGGCCCCCCAGTAGTAACCAGTGCCCCCCTTAGTAGCCAGGGCCCCCAGTAGTAGCCAGGGCCCCCCTTAGTAGCCAGGGCCCCCCTTAGTAGTCAGGGCCCCCAGTAGTAGCCACTGCTTCCCTTAGTAGTCAAGGGCCTCCAGTAGTAGTCAGGGCCCCCCTTAGTAGACAGGGTCCCCAGTAGTAGCCAGGGCCCCCCTTAGTAGTCAGGGCCCCCAGTAGTAGCCAGGGCCCCCCTTAGAATCAGGGTCCCCATTAGTAAGCCATGGCCCCCCCAACCCCCCTTAGAATTCAGGCCCCCAGTAGAGCCATGCCCCCCTTAGTACCAGGCCCCCCTTAGAAGCCAGGGCCCCCCCGTAGTAGCCAGGGCCCCCCTTAGTAGTTCAGGGACCCCATTAGGCAGCCAGGGCCCCCCAATATTAGCCAGTGCCCCACTTAGTAGCCAGGGACCACCCTTAGTAGTCAGGGACCCCAATAGTAGCCAGGGCCCCCATTAGTAACCAGGCCCCCCATAGTAGCCATGGCCCCCAGTCGTAGCCAGGGGCCCCCCAAGTATCAGGGCCCCCCTTAGTAAGACAGGGCCCCCCCTTAGAAGCCAGGGCCCCCCAGTAAGTAGCCAAGCCCCCCTAGAAGTTAGGCCCCCCCTTAGTAAGTCAGGGCCCCTCATAGTACCAGGGCCCCCAGATAAGTAGCCAGGGCCCTCCCTTAGATAGTTATGGCCCCCCTAAGTAGTCAGGCCCCCTTAGTAGCCAGGCCCCCCTTTATACCAGGGCCCCCTTAGTAGCCAGGCCCCCATTAGTAAGCCAGGGCCCCCCTTAGTATAAGGGCCCCCCTTAGTAGTCATGGCCCCCCTTAGAAGCCGGGCCCCTCTTAGTAGTCAGGGGCCCCCTCCCCCCCCCGAAGAACCTAGGCCCCCTTAGATAGTTTAAAAAAACAACAAACAAAAACAACCAAGCCCATTTACCTGGCTCCGGCTCCCGCTCCTGGCAGGTCTCGGCCGCTCCGTGCTGCCACCGGCTCCGTACTGCCGCCCTGCATAGGCGGCGTGGTGAAGTGACGTCACCACGCCGCCTACGTCAGCAGTAGGGGCCGGCGCCTGGCAGGCTGAAGGCCAAGCGTCTGCAGCCTGCCAGGGAGATCCGTGGAACGCAAAGCTAGTGCCGCTGCGCTCCGCTAACACCGTGCAGCCCCGGGAGTCGGGGATATTAGTCCCCAACTCCCGGGCCGGTCTCTGGACGCTCGGGACACAGGTACTGGGCGTTCAGTGACCGGTTGCGCGGCCGGGCCCCGGGGAGCGACGGCACTGCCTCCGGGGGCCCACAGCAGCTCGGGGGGGGGGGGGGCACCGGGGGATTCACCGGTCCCCGGCAGCCCAGTCCGAGCCTGATCCTGAGACAGAGGGAAAGAGCCCAGACCTGTGAAGAGATTGCTGCAGTCTTGTGTCTTATCTTTCTGGTTAACCCTTACAGTAGTTCCTAAACGGTTTAGCTCTTTGATATGTTTATTATTCTGTAAGCTAGGAGCTTAGTACCTTTTAAAACTCCTATATTCCTTGGAGATTGTTGCTCCATCCTCTTGCTAACCCCTGTAGTGTCTTCTAAACTTTTAAGAGTTTCATAAGTTTGTCTATTGTTTGCAATCATTGTGCATGGTGTGTTACCTCTCTGGTTAACCCCTACAGTACCTCTTAACTGAGTAGCACATTCACATGCATATCATTTTGTAAATGAATTACTTAGTACTGTCTGACTCCTACATCTATTTTAGATAGGTTGTCTGAGGATGCTCAGGATCTTTCTTCTTTTTGATACATACCCTTGGTTGATGTATATACCTTGTATTCTCAATACCCCTGATGAGTTCCTTGCTTTAATCTTTGGGAAGGAATCTTTTGGGTGACATTCTTACTAATATTTTACCATTTGGGTACAGCATAGCCTGTATTTTTGGATTTCTTGTTCTGGGGTTTACTAGGGCTAAACAGCCTAGGTTCCAGGTGAGGGTGCGGGGAAGGCAGCTTCCTCCTCTTCCTCAATCCTCCTTGTCTCTTCCTCTATGTCACTCTTCCTCAGAGCCTTGGTTTGTTTTACAGTGGAGGTCGTTTCCAGGTTTTTTTGAGTTCAGGGACCTCCCAGCATGGGTCTGGGCAACGCCTTCTCTCTCCTTTCTACGCACTTCCATGTGCCTTAACTGTGCTGCCATTTTCTTTTTCCTCGTCGTTGGCTCTTCAGCATCTTCGCCTCTATTGGTGGCAGAGCGAGAGCAGCGACTAAAGGGTTGACCTAGGTCACCACACAGGTGACAGCGAATCCTGTCACAGGATGTGGCTAGATGGCCTACTTCCCCACACAATGCACACACCTGTGCCCTACAATGAGCACTGAAATGTGTGGAGTTACCGCAACTGTGACAGAGCTTTGACTTCTTGGTTTGTTTTGCAGTGGAGGTCGTTTCCAGGTTTTTTGAGTTCAGGGACCTCAACATGGGTCTGGGCAACGCCTTCTCTCTCCTTTCTACGCACCTCCATGTGCCTTAACTGTGCTGCCGTTTTCTTTTTCCTCGTCGTTGGCTCTTCAGCATCTTCACCTTTGCTGTTTCCCTCATCTGTATCCTCCATGAGGACGCAGGATTATTGGCGTCAGAGCGAGGGCAGCGACCAAAGGGATGACCTATGTCACCACACAGGTGACAGCGAATCCTGCCACAGAATGCGGCTAGATGGCCTACTTCCCCACACAATGTGCACACCTGTGCCCTACAATGACCACTGAAATGTGTGGTCAACGCACTTGTGACAGAGCTTTGGCTTCTCCTAGTAAAAGACTGGGATTCTGTCCCTGTCTAGGAAGGTGGAGGATGGAATGTGAGTTACCAGCATACCTTAACTTGACCATACAGGCCCCTGACCCGATGCCGAATTCATCCCTGTTTCTTATTGGAAATTGGATGACTTCTCCATATCTGATTAACCGGGTCATGATGTCTATGTAAGAGAGTGATTCATTACTTGTAAAAACGATCACCCTCTTGAGATTATTTTGCCGGGATATCACTTGGGCAATGAAACCCCACCACTCGGTTGACGACTGTTTGAGATCATAGCGGGACCAGAAAAGTTCCAGACCCTCTGCCTGCATAAAGCTCATGTTAGCTATAGGATACCCAGTAGAATGTATCAGGTCAAAGATATCCAACGCCCTGAACTCCATCTCAAATAGGAGCTCCACCACCTTAGATCTATTACGGCTCATATCATTGCCATCACCATAATTTATTCTTGCATTTTTCACCTTACTTCCACGCCATCCATCAACATTTTTTACCCGATTTTTCCCCACATTTATCTCAGCTTCTTTGCCTTCATTTTCTCCAACTTTCTCATCTGTATCCATTCCAACATTCCCCTCTACCTTCTCACCACCTTTCTCACCAACATCCTCTCTACCATTTTTCCTCACATTCTCACCAGTATTTTTTCCCCCATTCTTCCCTACATTTTTGTCAACTTCCTCTTTAGCATTCCCACCTATACTTTTATCAAAAATTTTACCAACATTTTCACCAGCATTTTTGCCTTCCTCTGGCCCAGCTCCTGACACTAATACTGGGGGGAAAGATCCATGCTCATCAAGGTCAAGAGTGTTTGTGGGACTGTTGCATCTCGATCCCCAACTTAAGCCACCTCTTTTTTTTTTCTTTCCAGGCGACTTGCTGGTCGAAGAAACTCCACTGGGACCGGGGAGTGAATATCCACTCACTCCGTTCTGGTTATCTCTGCCAACCGCTTTGGTTGCCGCTCTGGTTGCCACCTTTATTGGGTTTTCTTGGCTGACTGGAATGATCAGACAGACAGGACCAGCTGGACTGAGACAGGTTGGACTGGGATCCAGGCTGAGATAGGCTGGGCTGGGACAGGCTGAGCAGGGACCTGGGTTGAGACAAGCTAGGTTGGGACCTGGGTTGAGACAAGCTAGGTTGGGACCTGGGCTGGGACAGGTTTGGCTGGCTGGTAGCTGCAGCAGCCACAGGAAAAGCATGAGCCACTGAACTGTGCACTCCGCCTACAGCCCCCAATGCTCCTGCCCTATCACCGCATCTCCATAGCTGCATTTAACCACCAATGCTCCTGCCTTGTCAGTCACCGTGCGCCCATAGATGCACATAGCCACCGATGCTCCTGCCTTGTCAGTCACCGCGCTGCCATAGCTGCACATAGCCACCGATGCTCCTGCCCTATCAATCACCGTATTCCCATAGCTGCACATAGCCACCGATGCTCCTGCCTTGTCAGTCACCACGCCTCCATAGCTGCACATAGCCACTGATGCTCCTGCCTTGTCAGTGACCGCGCCCCCATAGCTGCACATAGCCCCCGATGCTCCTACCCTATCAATCACCGACCCTCCAATACTCACATAGCCATGATGCTCCTGCCCTATAAATTTTCACTATTCCCATAGCTGCCGCTTTACCCATGCTACCTGCTGTCAGTCACCACGCCCCCATAGTGACATAGCACTGATGTCCTGCCTTGTCAGTGACCGCGCCCCATAGTGAATAGCCCCCGATGTCCTCCCCTATAATCACCGTACCCCCATAGCCAGTATCATTCCCTTTTAAACCCCCCCCTGCCCTGTCAGTCATTACATTACTATTGCCCGGATCTGCCGGCATTACTCACACTGTCAGCGGTACCACCTACAGTTCCCTTGTATCTCCCGACGCCTCTGCCGCTCTGCCCTTTGAACATCCCACTGGTTGTGGTATGACGCCTCCAGAACGACCCACATTCTCAGGCGCATTACAGAGTGCCGCGGGCACCCAATAACGCGGCTAATTTTGAAGTGTTCCTAATTATAAGGGTATGTTCACACGGTGTAATTGCAGCATGTACTGTACGCGCCACAATACACAGTGTGTTTTGGAACTCGTACTTTAAAAGCAAGGGGGGAGGGGGCAGCCGCCTCCATTCACATCCATTGTCAGCAGCGCGTAAGCGCCGCAAACAATTGACCTGTCACTTCTTTCCTGGGTGTACAATGCAATCGTATTGTACGCCAGGGGAGACGACACGTAATTCACAGTTCTCTATGACAGCTATGAATTACCATAATTGAGGCGCGCATTTCGCCACGTACAAAGCGCAAATACGCGGCGAAACGCGTGACGCAATTGCGCTGTGTGAATATACCCTAAATCTAGAGAACAGGGCTGCGCCAGTTTTTGGGCTAAAATGACCCCAGAATTCTGGTGCAGCCCCATAAATAAGTCTCGGTGTTGTACAATATAAGAAGCTACTGGCTGATTGTTTCCCGGAGACATGATATAATATTCCATTATGTTTGCATCAATTTATTAAAATAAAAAAAAAGAAAATAATTGAATCCGTCTTGCTTTCACCTGCGGCTCACAAATTGTAATATGGGATTACAAGGCAATTAACCTTACATAAAGAACGCTCCCACTGCCCTCACTCTTGTTTTCTTCTTTTTTTTTTTTCCTTTGGCCAGAGGTTGATGATATTCCAGTATATTATGCAGACAGCAGGCTGGATAACGGCAGTGCTGAAGGTCAATGATTGCTGCTTGACCCGTAGATTAATAGCTGATTTATAGTGGACGGATAGTAACTAAGCAGACAGTCACTTACACCTCTAAACAGAATAAATATTTTCACTTTTTTACATTTTTTATGGTCTCTATTTTTATTTATTTATTTTTCATATTTTTAACAGTGTAAAAAAACAGGAAAAGATATATATTTATATATATTATATATAATTGTGCTTCCTCCATGATCCGTATGCACCTTAAAAGAGTGTTCCCACCATAGACTTTGATGGCATGTAGATAGGAGATGCCATCGATGTCTGAGACCTGGGACCTGCACCTATCTCAGGAACGGGCCCCTGAAAGTGTCAGCTCAGAACAGAGAGCTGGTTGTGTGCACACTACTTTCCATTCTCTTCTATGGGAGTTCCCAGCACAGGGGAGAGCCGTGTTCTCCATTCTCTTCTATGGGAGTTCCCAGTAAGGGGGAACGCTGTGTTTTCCATTCTGTTCTATGGGAGTTCCCAGTACAGGGGAGCGCCGTGTTCTCCATTCTATTCTATGGGAGTTCCCGGTACAGAGGAGCGCTGTGTTCTCCATTCTGTTCTATGGAAGTTCCCAGTACAGGGGAGCACTGTGTTCTCACAATTCTGTTCTATGGGTTTCCCAGTGCAGGGGAGTGCTGTGTTCTCCATTCTGTTCTATGGGAGTTCCCAGCAAAGGGGAGCTCTGTGTTCTCCATTCTGTTCTATGGGAGTTCCCAGTACAGAGTAGCGCTGTGTTCTCCATTCTGTTCTATGGGAGTTCCCAGTACAGGGGAGCGCTGTGTTCCCCATTCTATTTCTATGGGGGGTTCCCCAGAAGAGGGGGAGGCTGTGTTCCCCATTCTGTTCTATGGGAAGTTCCCGTACAGGGGAGCGTTTGTGTTCTCCATTCTGTTTTTGTGATTTCCCCAGTAAAGGGAGCGCTGTGTTCTCTCCACTCTGTTCTATGGGAGTTCCCAGTACAGGGGGAGCACTGTTTTTCTCCTTTCCTCTATGGTAGTTCCCAGTACAGGGGAGCACTGTGTTCTCCATTCTGCTCTATGGGAGTTCCCAGTACAGGGGAGCGCTGTATTCTCCATTCTGTTCTATGGGAGTTCCCAGTGCAGGGGAGCGCTGTGTTCTCCATTCTGTTCTATGGAGGTTCCCAGTACAGGGGAGCGCTGTGTTCTCTTCATTCTGTTCTATGGCAGTTCCCAGTACAGGGGAGCGCTGTGTTCTCCATTCACAAAATATTACATTACTTATCCGTACAGTGAATACAGAAAAAAAACATTCTATGATTTCATTGTCACGGGTGGTCCCGCAGCCCTCCGCCGGGCTGCGGGCAAAACCCGTGCTGTAAACCGTCGGCCTCCCGCAGGTCCCTGCCGTGCCCGCGGGGTCGGTTCCGGCTTCCCCTTACCTGCCCGCGCTCCTGAGCCCTTCCGTCCTCCTGACCGGGCCCGGCGCGGCGTCCCCGCGCCTTAGGCGCGCGCGCGCGGCTCTGGGGTTTAAAGGGCCCAAAGTACGCCATTATTGGTTAAGGCTGGAGGTGACCCTATTTAACCTCTTCCTTCCGGGTCACCTTTGCCGGATTTTTTAGTGCGTTATGCCTTCAGAGAAAGCTTCTAGTGCCTCGTTGTCTGATTTCCCGTGTACCGTACCTCTTCGCTCCTGTACCCTGCCCACGAACCGTTGCCGCCTGCCTGACCTCTTGCCTGCCCCCGACTTCGCCTACGTCTCACGTTTCTGTACCTCGCTCTGCCTTGGTGCCACCGCAAGAAGTCACGCCAGTGGGACGTCCTGGTAGTTCTCCGCCGCGCATAGTCCATCCCGCTTTGCGGCGGGCTTGGGTTTGAAAAGGGTTTACTTAGACTCCGTCCCCTGGTACGGCTTACACCATCGCTTGCGGTGGTCCAGCGGATCCACTACCTGCATTCGTTACATTCATGATTGCCAAATTTTTATTAATAGAAACGACACTTAATGCCATGAAAAACAAGCCCTCTATCAGGTTGAAAAACTCAAAAGTTAGTGGTTGCAGAAAATGGAGCTGCAGCACAAATTTACAAAATAGAGAATGTTTTTATTTTTCGAAAACTACTAAAACATAATGAAAACTCTACTCATCTGATATCTGGATTTGTACAAACCTACATAATACAGATAACATGTCATTGTTGGGTAACCCAATACATACAGTTGAAGCCAGAAGTTTCCATCCCCTCTATATAAAGCCCCATCTGCAGGTTTTTCTCCCCTCTATATAAAGCCCCATCTGTAGGTTTTTCTCACTCTCTGACATGAAATCAGAATAAACCTTCCCCATTTTAGGTCAATTAGGAACCAAGATTATTTATCTTTGCCAAATGCAGAATATTGACAGAATTTTTAATGAATTTTTATTACTTTCTTCAAAGTTAGAAGTTTCCATTCATTTCATTAGTATTTGGTGGCTTTGCCCTTAAACTGTAGGACTTGGGTCAAATGTTTTTGATCCTTCCACAAGCTTCTCACAATAGTTGGTAGGAATTCTGGCCCCTTCCTCCTGACAGAACTGGTGTAACTGAGCCATATTTGGAGGTCGTCTTGCTCGCACCGACTTTTTCAGATTTGCCCATACATTTTCAATAGGATTGAGATCAGGGCTTTGTGATGGCCGCTCCAAAACATTGACTTAGTTCTCCTTAATCCACTTTGTAACCAGTTTGGCTTAATTTAGTGTCATTGTCCATTTGGAAGACCCATTTCCATTTCTCATTTCTTGTGGTTTCAACTGTATATGGTACAGTCAAGGACATCTTGCCCCACAAAAAATGTCCTCACTTGTAGATGGAAAAATAAAAACGTTGTGGCTCTTGGAAGGTGGGAGGAAAAAACAAACAACAGAAAACACAATCAGGTTAATGGAGATGCATTAGAATTGGAGCCATGGGTAATTACTTCACTTTTCCTTGGCACTGATTTTGATACATCTCCTCCATTGTTCCAGTCAGGCTTGGACTGGTCCACAAAGGATCAAGGGAAACTCCCAATTGGCACTTAGGAGTGGTGAGGCCCTAGAAAAGTGGGCGACTGAGAAGAATAAGCCTGGGACTTCTTTTCAGGGGGAAAGGCAGAAAAAGATAGGCAAAAGTAAGAGTCACTTAGGTAAGAGTCATGTACTAGAGTTGTAGGGTGAGCCCCAAGAATCAACTCCACTGGTGGGGCCCAAGACTCAACTACACTGGTGGGACCGAAGATTCAACCTGATTGGTGGGTCCTAAGAATCAACTCCACTGATGGACCCCAAAAATCAACTCCACTGATGGACCCCAAAAATTAATTACATTGCTGGGACCCAAGACTCAACTCCACTGATGGGCCTCAAGAATCATCTTCTCTGGTGGGCTCCAAGAATTAACTCCGCTGGTGGGTCCCAAGAATCAACTCCAATGGTGGGTCCCAGTAATAATCTCTACTGGTGGGTCCCAAGAATCATCTCCACTAGTGGCCCCAAGAATAAACTCCAATGGTGGGCCCCAAGAATCAGCTCCACTGGTGGCCCCAAGAATCAACTCCACTGGTGGGCTTCAAGACTCAACTCCACTGGTGGGACCCAAGACACAACACACAGGTGGGACCCAAGAATCAACACAGGTGGGACCCAAGAATCAACTCCACTGGTGGGCTTCAAGACTCAACTCCACTGTGGGTCCCAAGAATCAACTCCACTGGTGGGACCCAAGAATCAACTCCACTGATGGACCTCAAGAATCAACTCCACTTGTGGGTCCCAAGAATCAACTCCACTGATGGACCACAAGAATAAGCCCCACTGGTGGCCCCAAGAATCAACTCCACTGGTGGGCTTCAAGAATCAACTCCACTGGTGGGACCCAAGAATCAACTCCACTGGTGGGACCCAAGAATCATCTCCACTGGTGGGCTTCAAGACTCAACTCCACTGGTGGGTCCCAAGAATCAACTCCACTGGTGGGTCCCAAGAATCAACTCCACTGATGTACCTCAAGAATTAACTCCACTTGTGGGTCCCAAGAATCAACTCTACTGATGGACCTCAAGAATCAGCTCCACTGGTGGCCCTAATAATCAACTCCACTGGTGGACTCCAAGACTCAACTCCATTGTTGGGCCCCAATAATGGACTCCACTAGCGGGCTTCAAGAATCAACTCCACTGGTGGCCCCAAGATTCATCTCCACTGACGGGCCACAGGAATCATCTTCCCTGGTGATCCCTAAGTGCCCCAATCTGTCACTGTTTCCAGTTGTAGCATCAGCGGAATATCCTCAATGTCCAATGGGTGGTGATATGACTGTTGTGATAGGAGATACGTCATCTCCTGTGTTTTTCCGGCGGTCGCATGATCGGCCTTTGATGATACGACGCATTATATCAAAATCACATATATGATTCTTTCCCAAAGTTCACTAAAAACTTCCGTTGTGCCAGTAAACTTTATCCTTTCCCCCATAAAAGTTAATTTGATCCAAAATGAGTCCTGAAATAGTCAGTGTAGGGCGGCTGAGGTCATCCTCGCAGAGCTGCCTGCTAGCAGTGGAATATTCATTGTCGCAGGCGGGCCAAAAGGGGGCCCTTTTCATTGTTTCCTGTGAAAAAGTGTATTTTTATCTTTTTATATTTTTTTAATGCAGTTTTTGGGCGGTGCAAAAATAAAACCCCGGGAATGAAAATTTCCAGCTCCCCTCAGTCATTTGGCTATATTCTGTAATTTCAAGAGCAATGGACTGATTAGCACACCAATAGCACACATCCCGAGCTGCACTGTCATTACCGGGGTGCTAATCTCCAGACTGTGATAAAAGCAGCAGGTTTGGGAAGAAATGTCAGGATGATTCCCGGAATAGCCTCTCAGGGTGCGATAGCGGAAGAGAGAAAATCTCTGGTTTGAAATTTTCTACGGGATGATAAGGATTAGGGGGGCCCTTTCCGTGTTAAGCTTGAATTTTGCTGCGGGTTTTTTGTACCCTAATGCATGGTGAAATCTTATAGGACTGTCTAGTTGTAAACTTAAAGGGGTGTTCCCTTTCTCAAAAAATTGATGGCATGGGCATGGGGATATCCCCATAAAAATGTTTTGATAGGTGCAGGTCCCACAAATATTGTAAGGGGCCCCCCTTAAAGAAAAACCCTGTACATAGGCGATTGCCCCCCTTTGCTGAGGGCAGAAAAAAGGGTAGTGCCCGACCTGTGTTTCCAGGCGGGTTCCCCTTATTCTGTAAGATGCTGCAGTTTTGAGTTTTTTAATGTTTCAAATCTACGTTTCCAGCCAGAAAAGAGTTTTTCGAAGGTCATTTTTTTTTTAAAACCCCCGCTCCCTGGGGCTAGCCCCCCCCACCCCCCTGAAAAAACCTATTACTTTAAATAGGTAAAAACGGGGGTTTAATTGTCAGGGGGGGGTCCCCTTTGGTGGGCCGGGTAACACCTGCTATGAATAAAAATTTGGCATTAAATGTTCAAAAACTACAGCATCTTCCAAAATTAAAGGGACACAGGCTGGAAACAGCAGGTTTGACACTGGCTTGTGCTGCCCCCCGTGGGGGGGCAAAAACCTTTTGTGAAGGCTCTTTTTAAATTTAAAACGAGTAAGTTGGAATCGGGGTTTTGGGCCCTCTGGGTACAGAAGAGATGGGAGGGCAAACCACGTAGGGGGGGTTCAAAGGGGGTCCCCAGTCTTCACGGAGTGCAGGGAACCCTTGGGTCATTTCCACTAACGTGGTTTATTCGGAGGGGGTGACACCGAATGCCGGGACTTTTGGGAAATAGGGGGGGGAACCAGGCAAAGGTGACGGGTTTACAAGCAGGTAGCAACGGGAGACGGGTGCAAAAAACAGTAAAGTAGTAGACTGGCATAGCAGCAGGAAACAACAGCACAGGTAAACACAGGAACCAGTCAGTAAAGCACAGGCAAGTAGTTCAAGATAGTGGTCGGACATTGGCCAGGTAATTTATGAAACTTACTTTTTTAAACCCTTGGGGTTGCAGGGGTTTGCAGTGACATTTTTGTTGTTTTGGGGCCCCCATAAACATTTGGGGTTTTAGCAGGGGTGCCGTGACTTTTTGTCTGTTTTGGGGCCCCATACACAGAGGGTTAGCAGAGGGGCAGTGAATCCGTTGCTCCGGGGCTCCATAACAGTGGGTTAGCAGAGGTGCAGTGACATCGTTGTTCGGGGGCCCCTTTAACATTTGGGTTTAGCAGGGGTGCAGTGACATCCGTCTGCTCCGGCGCCCAACACAGTGGGGGTTATCAGGGGTGGGGGGACACCCCGGCCCTGCCCCGGGGCCCCCTTTCCCAAAATAGGGTTAGCAGGGGTGCAGTGACATCCGTCTGCTGAGGGGCCCCCAAAAACAGTGGGGTTTAGCAGGGGTTTTGCAGTGACACCCGGTCTGCTTGAGGCCCCTTTTACACATGGGGTTTTAGCAGAGGTGGGGGTGACTTTCCTTTCTGCCCCGGGGCCCCCATACACTTTGGGTTAGCAGAGGTGCGTGACATCCGTCTGCTCCGGGGCCCCCATACAAAGTGGGTTAGCAGAGGGGGCAGTGACACCCGGTCTGCCCCGGGGGCCCCCTTTACACAGTAGGGTTAGCAGAGGTGCAGGTTGACATCCGTCTGCTCCGAGCCCCATACAAGTAAAAGCCCCCGGATTCCGGGTGCAGACAGCTTTTTTTGACAAACCACCAAGCCAACGCACCCCCGGGGGATTTTTTTCCTAGTAACGCACTCCCAATGTTGAAATTTGGGGGAAAGTGGTCAAAAAATGTGACTTGACTGTTTACATATTTAAAACCCTTTTTAAATTTTCCCAGATTTACCTCTGTAAGGACACAAGGAGGGCGCACAATTTTTGGCTGAGGTCCCTGTCACCTTTTCAATGTGACATTTATAAGACTGTGGAGCTTGATGCCTATCGGAGCGGTGCCTGGTTTCTTCTTCAGGCTGTTGTAGCAGCAGAAGAAGCGAGTCAGCGCCTGGAAACACGTCGTACTGCACCTGTATTTTAATTTAAAGGGTTTAATCAAATTTTTTAAAAAGGGGGCCCTTTTCCCTCCTTTCATTTAGCCAAAATCTGGTAAAATGCACCCCCGGAGCGCCCCTTCTTTTTGTCTTTTCCAAAACCGGGGGTTTTTACCTCCCATATTTTTCCCGGAAAAAATTTTCCTGCATTACCGGGGAAGGGGGAAAGGGACGTCCGCAGGGGTGTCAAACTGCGCCCTCCGCGTTTGGGGAAATATTTCCCATCATGAATTTTTTATTTAAACCCATAACAGTGGATGATGGGGGGTTTTTAGTTTCCCAAAAAGTGGAAAAGCCGCAGTTTTAACCCGTGCTCTATGGGAAGATAGGAGGACGTGCCAGCGCCCGCTTCTCAGAAAGGGTCTATTTTTCACCCCATGGAATGATGTGCTCAATGCGTGAGAGCCCCCGCCAAATCAATGTTTAAAAAGCGCTCAATTTTGGGATAGTGGGCCCGGCTCACGTGTTTTCCGTAAAATCCCCAAAGCATGACAGTTGAAAAAGGGTTTCCCTGGTATTCTACTGTTTGGCCAAGATGTCGCTATGTCCCGTTTCCCGTTATGCAAAAGAGGGACATGGTTAAGATGGCACATTTAGCAGCCTTTTAGAAGGGTGCTGGATTTAGAGGAGAACAGGGTGAGACAGAGACTGGCTAAAAAAAGGGAAACGGGGTTCCCAGTTGTTCCCGAGGGCAGAGGAGAGCCCGAAATTTTCTTTACCCTACGTATCGCGGGAGGGGAGAAGGGGAACTCCCGGACAAAAAGGCCCAAACTACCAGGTTTCGAAAGGACTGGGTTTCGCCGGATCATCCATCCCATCCTCTGCACCCGGGGGACAGGAATTGTCGGGGCCCTTTTTTAAAGGGACCTCAGCGGATGCGTTTTCACGCCAAAAAAGTCAGGGGGCTGGGGGAGAAGGCCCGATATTAGTTTAGTTAGTTTAGGGTCCGTTTTCAGGGGCCCAAAAGGGGGGGGTTTCCAAAAAAACCTCCTGTTTTTGGACTTGGAGAGTTCGCTATGCCCCCCCCCCCCCCCCCCCCCCCCCCCCCCAATTTGCTATTGAACCGGTTAAACTGTAGGGAAATTTTTGTGGTTAAAAGTGTGTTTGGGGGGGAAGTGGGTAAAAACAATTTTAA
>JAODAL010029269.1:0-51902 GCA_025379985.1 Phyllomedusa bahiana
GGGGGGGGGGGGGGGGGTGGGGGGGGGGTTTTTTTTTTGGTGGGGTTTTTAAAAAAAATCGGGGGTTGTTTTTTTGGGGGGATGTTTTTGGGAAAAAAATGGCTGAACTCCACCCGGCTCGGCCAAGCCATTAGTTTCTAAGGTGCAGAGCCCACCATTTAAAGGGGAGGGACTGCAGTCCCAACAACTTGGGACGGGGCACGGTCGTGTTGACCTTAGGATGGTTGGACGATACTGTTGTTCTTTCAATCGCCTCGCTGAACGACGCTGGCCCCATGATAGCGAGGACAGGGCATCTGGACCGGGAGATGATGTAAAAGGGAAAAAACAGCTCCCTTCTGCGAGGTGGTGGAGCCTTGACTGGCTGCAATGGCTGCTGCCAGGGGCCCCGCTGCTGTGCTTTGCTCGGCGGCAGGATGGACCACCAATCTGAGCCAAGTTTCTCCCAGGCCACCGGATGGTGATGCTGCATGTTTTTGAACGGGGGCCGGGGTCCCAACGTTGCCCCCTGGCCACGCTTATTTTCTGTTACAGATTCTACATATCCCCTATTGGGCTCCCCCGGTGTTTAGAAAAGAACTGCCACACCGCCGAGTATGGATTTTACGCCAACGCTCCGCTTTGGGTTGATACTGCGCCGCTCCCTCGCTGAGCCCCTGTGCCGCTACTTTGTTGGATGCAAAGCGGATTTTTCCCCCCGTGGCCGCTTGGTTTCCCGCCCTCAACTGTGCTATCCTCTAAACTCACAGCCAAGAACCCCTTGCTGGCGCCCCGTCCCTGACGCGCAAGCTGGCCCTTTCTCCTGCGTTGATAAACCCTTCCCCTCACCCCGGCTCCCAGTGCGGTGGGCTCACATCATCTATTTGTGTTTCATCGTAAAAGCGTCCCATCCCCCTTTCTTGGTATGCAGAGGGACCCCCCTCAAAACATGACTTCGCTTGCCATTCAACACTTTTTTGCCGCCTACTGAAGAAGCGGGGATATTGGCCCCCATTTCTTCGCTCCCCAAGAGCTGCTGCTGCCCCCCAAATTTTTCCCCTCGTTTTTATGGCGCTGAGCCCGACAATAGTGATCTTGCGGGGGAAACCCGGATGGGACAGAGGCGGGTTGAGGCGGGTGAGGCCGCTGACCCCCCCGGGGGCCATGCCAACTAAGGGGTGGTCTGAGTTCCCACCGACTCTTGGTGGGGTTTCAGATGTCATCTGGGGGGAAAGAGGATGACCTAGTCAACCAAAAAAACCCCTTTGGGGTTGCGAACAAACACGGCCGCTAGATGACACGGCTTTTGTGGCCTACCGAGTGACCCCCTGCTGCAACGCCCCCTTGCTGTGCTGCGACTGGGCCGGGAATGTTTGTCCCTTCCACTCGCAGGTGAAGAGCCCCCCACCTCTTGTCTGACATATGTTTGTTTTAAAATGTACAGACACTGTTTGATGAAGATATCTGTATTGATAAATACCACCCTGTATTTGACCCCAAAATGAACCCACTAAGAATTTGGGGGAAACCCTTGGATATAAATTGGGCAGGAAAAATTTACTTGTATGTGCCTTTTAAAAAACTCTGTGTATTTTCTGAAAAAAAAGCAAAAACGGGTTTAAATTTAAATTTTTCGGGTATGAATTATGCTTAGAATTTCTTTTGTGGGGGTGAAAAAAAAATTTTTTCTTTACTGAGAAACAACTGCAAAACAACGCTTAATTAACCCTGGATGAAAATTGCGCAAAAGAATTGAGCAGGGGAAATACAGCTTTGTAGCGTTTACAATGGGTGTTTTCTACGTACAAACAAGAAAAAAATTGAAATTTAACCCTTTGTTTGAATTATGCTACGGAAAAATTGTATTTTTTGGGCTGAAATGAGGGTTTTTTCTTGGGGGTCACAACAGCCAGAAAAAAAAGCTTAAAAAACCCCCGGATGTAAATTCGCAAAAAAATTGAGCAGCCAAAAATAAGTGGATTGTATTATAAAAACGCTGTTTCTTTAAATGAATACAACGGGAAACTGGTTTTGTGCCCCTTGGTATTCAATGTGCTGTGACAGATAGCATTAAATGTTTATGCAGCTGCACTGACGCACATGGGTTCAGTCCAATACCCCAAAAAAACAGAAATAGAAATTAAGAGAAGCAGTCTCGCGACAAGCTGAGACACCCCAAAATCGCTGTATAAAAAAACAGTTCTTCAGTAAAATCAGCCGGCAGCACCTTCCCCGATCGTAAGGGAGAGCGGTATGAGCTCCAGCGTCGCCCCCCGGACTTATATAGTGTGGTGACATCACGAATCCCCCCGGTTTTCGTTTGGCTTCACTCTGCACTTTCATGCAGGCTATCCCTTCTTCCTCCCAGAGTGCTTTGCCCCTGTAACGCCATGTGCTCGCAGCCCTTTTAAACAACAAAAAAAGGGACACTTCGTTCACCCCAATCCCCATACTTGACTTCGTTCAGAACGAAGTTTTCCTGAAATTTAAAGAATTCCCCTTCGTTTTTTTTAACGATTCTCCATCTCTAATTATAACCTATGGGGAGGTTGGCCAAACAATGAAAGGGGGGGTAGCTCAAAATACAGTAAAAAAGGGAGAAAAAAGGGTGATTGGTTGAGCCCGGCGGGGGATATGAATCCACCCAACAGGTTTGTGTGTCATTTTGAATTAAAAAAGAAAGGGGGCGGGAAGGGCGTCCTAAAAGTTTTTACGTCTAGGGGGGAAATTCTAATAAATGGATTGGTTGGGGGGAAAAAAAGGCTCGTCCCGCTTACCAACAGCGGTGAGCTACTTTCTCAAGAGTTCTTGGGGAAAAAATGCGACGGGGCTTGTTTGGTTTGGCAAGTTAAAAGGGGCGGTTTTTTGGACCCAAAGGGAGACGAGGCGAACGAAAATAAAGAAATAAAAGAATTATTAATATTTTTTTTCGTTACCCCCCATTTTTGTTCATTATTTAGGGTGGTTTCAATTTTGTGAGTCTTATCATTTTTTTCTGCCTGTGTTTTTTTTACAGATTGCATTAGAAAACCCCTAAAAGCGTCACTCGCTTCCCCATTGGCCCAAAAAAACCACGCCCTTTTTAGTTAGCCAATCAAAAACAAGCTTCTCTGCATTTTCTTTTTCCCCCCTAGAAATCTATGAGATGTAGCTCACCCGCCCTTTTGGGAAAGAGGACGAGCCCCCCTTCCCCCCCCAACCATACGGGACTAGAATATTTCCATAGACGTAATAACTTTTTGGGTGCCCTTCATCGCACCCTTCTTGCTCCACTCAAAATAGATGACTATATGATTGGTGGGTTCATATCTGCCGCCCGGGCTCAAACCAAACAGCTTTTCTGCCTTTTTTTTCTGTATTTTTAACTGTCCCCCCCCTTTGCATTGATTGGTCCATACTTCTCCTAGGTTTAATGGGTCACTGTCGCTCCTATTCTGATTGGCTGTTTTTTACGACCCTGAGAAGGCTTAAAGAATTTTTAATTATGTATTTCCGCAATTCTCTATATGCAAATTTCCCTTTTGTAGCCCGGTGTTGGGGCAAAAGCGTTGTTAGGGATTTGAGATTTATGTTTATAGAAGGGGTTAGCTCTTTTCCAGATAATATTTTTTCACTAATAAAAAAAGATTTTTTTTAATCATATCCATGCCCCACGGCCCCGGGGAGCTGAATTTCATTGCCCCGATCTCCCATAGACTACAAAGGGACAATGCTTGCGCTCCGATTGGCCAAGATAGCCAAGCCCACGCTCGCTCAACCAATCAGCTCTTTTCTGCATTTTTACTGTATTCTGAACTGTTGCGCCTTGGTATTTGATTGGTCAATACTTCTCCATAGCTTATAATGGTTCACTGTCGCTCCTATTCTGATTGGCCAGGATTGCCAAGCCCCCGCTAGCTCAACCAATCAGCTTTTTTCTGCATTTTTACTGTATTTTGAACCATCCTGCCTTTGAATTTGATTGGTCAATACTTCTCCATAGGTTATAATGGTTCACTGTCGTCCTATTCTGATTGGCTGGTTTCTGCCGACCAATGAGAAGAGCTTACAGAATTTGAATTACTGTATTTCCCGGCAATTTCCAATATCCAAATTCCTGATGTAGCGCCGTTCTAGATTTTTGGGAAGTGATTTAATTTATGTATTTTTTAGTAGGTTTCAGCTCTTTTTCAGAGAATGTTTTACATCTAAGAAAAGCGATTTTTTTGATTCATACTCCGCACGGACATGTTTAATGACTTCTCGCTGTTTTCCAGCCTGTCTCAAATCGGAATACATGTTCGCCGCAGTCCCTTCTGCGTCTAAGTCCCCGCACTGCGCCCCACACACTGGCGAGGCACGGTGAACTTTTCCCCGCATGTATCAGCGCACCTCCTCGGACGGCGAATATTAGGCGCAGTCCCGCACTGCGCCTCACACTCTGGCGAGGCGCGGTGGACTTTACACCGCATGTATGAGGGCACCTCGGCACTGACATACATGAGGCGCAAATTTCGCCAGAAAACTGCCGAAAATGTGCGCTCTGACACGGCGAGATTCATACATGTCGCCCTTAGTATTTTTTAATTTTTGTACTTTTTCTTTTTTTTTTTAACATCCACATTTAGTATAACTAAGGTACATAACCACTAGTGGGCTCCATTGCTTTTACAGTCTTCTGCATTACATAAAAAATGCAGAAGGTTGTACCAAGATGGTGGCTCTATTACTTCCTGCTTAGGGAATAAAGTAATGGAAACTTTAACATGATAGCTATGGAAGCCTTCATTAGGCTTCCAGCCGTTATCACAACTAATTGGCACCCTTCAGTCTAGCTGCCAGGGTGCCAATTGGAGAGAGGAATGCTGTGCAACGTTTAAAGGTTTAAACAGCCTGGATAGGAGCTGGCTCTGTTTTCTGTTATTAGCGGTGGATATCACCTGTAATTAGCAGCTGGTACCCGCCACCTAAGTAGCGTACTTACTGAGTAATCCCGCTATTTAGGACCTTACCGACTATCAGACGTCACCATATGTCCATTGTCAGTAAAGGGCTATTTACCTGCAAATCCACACAACCATTATGATCAATCTTCATCTGTGGTCCTTGCCTGTTAATGGCTGTGTGGTTTTGAGGGTGTTTACGTACAAATCCATGCAGATGATTTTTAAGCTAATTGAAAACCCTTAATGCAAGCTCCCATGGCAGTCCTCGGCTGCATCATGGTTACACCATGACAACACCATAACTGCTCCATATATTCCTATTATGGGACTTATATACACTCACCGGCCACTTTATTAGGTACACCTGTCCAACTGCTCGTTAACACTTAATTTCTAATCAGCCAATCACATGGCGGCAACTCAGTGCATTTAGGCATGTAGACATGGTCAAGACAATCTCCTGCAGTTCAAACCGAGCATCAGTATGGGGAAGAAAGGTGATTTGAGTGCCTTTGAACGTGGCATGGTTGTTGGTGCCAGAAGGGCTGGTCTGAGTATTTCAGAAACTGCTGATATCCTGGGATTTTCACGCACAACCATCTCTAGGGTTCACAGAGAATGGTCCAAAAAAGAAAAAACATCCAGTGAGCGGCAGTCCTGTGGGCGGAAATGCCTTGTTGATGCCAGAGGTCAAAGGAGAATGGGCAGACTGGTTCGAGCTGATAGAAAGGCAACAGTGACTCAAATAGCACCCGTTACAACCAAGGTAGGTAGAAGAGCATCTCTGAACGCACAGTACGGCGAACTTTGAGGCAGATGGTCTACAGCAGCAGAAGACCACACCGGGTGCCACTCCTATCAGCTAAGAACAGGAAACTGAGGCTCCAATTTGCCCAAGCTCATCGAAATTGGACAGTAGAAGATTGGAAAAACGTTGCCTGGTCTGATGAGTCTCGATTTCTGCTGCGACATTCGGATGGTAGGGTCAGAATTTGGCGTCAACAACATGAAAGCATGGATCCATCCTGCCTTGTATCAACGGTTCAGGCTGGTGGTGGTGGTGTCATGGTGTGGGGAATATTTTCTTGGCACTCTTTGGGCCCCTTTGGTACAATTGAGCATCGTTTGCAACACCTTGTGGAATCTATGCCACGAAGAATTGAGGCAGTTCTGAAGGCAAAAGGGGGTCCAACCCGTTATTAGCATGGTGTACCTAATAAAGTGGCCGGTGAGTGTATATCACTCCAGAGCTTTATTCTCAGCTTACCTTGCTCAATACTGTTCTATAACATTTTGCACAATGCTTCTGAGGGTGTGTTGTAGGCCTATTTACACGGCAATGGACAAATAACGGTCGGTTTATCTGACCGGTACTTGTCCGGTTTGTGTGCAGTGCACAAGGTCGAGGGGGGGCGGCTTTTCTCTGCGATGAGCGGAGAAAAGCCCTCCCCCTTCACATTCACATGCTCATATTCCGTCCAAAAACTGGACAGAAGAATGTGCATGTAGAATGTTTTTCGGGCAGCCCATGAGTGGATAAACCGCCGGGCGGAAAACCTGTGCAGTGGGCACATGCCCATAGAGTATAGAGAACAGGAACCCCACTGCTGTGTGTTTATAGTGTATGGGAGACATCATAACAGCTAGTCTCCACCCACTAGCTCAGGAACCTGAACTTTTGTGAGTTCGGTTCGAGGTTCTATTCGAACAAGAACTCAAATTCGAACCCCATTAAAGTCAATGGGAGATGTTCGGGTTAATTTTTATACCTATAAAGGTGAGGAGAAGCTGCAATTACCATCCATAAAAGTAAACTGGAGACGTGGAACAAATTAGTGAAGAAAATTTGGCTCTAAGAGTGACATAAAAAATTGAGAGGCTACAATACTTCATTCCTTTCAATGGCTAACTGAAAAGTTGAGGACAGCTTGCAAGCAGGGGCATAGCTATAGCAGCCACTATGGGGCCCTGCATCCTGAGGGGGCCCAAAAGCCCCTTTGACACATAGGAGGTTTGGAGACAGTATGTTATACAATTACTGAACCCCCAAAATTTCAAAATGGAACTTTTGGTCACTGACCATGATTTAGCAAATCGAAGCACTCTGTATAATATATCCTTGTACATATGAGTTAGGCGTTATGCCTGCAAATGTCACCAAATAACAGCTTCTGGGTGTGGGAAAGATGAAGCCAGAAATACCAAACTCCGTAACTATTGATGTCTATGGAGAGGAAAATGCTACCTAACTAAGAGCAGTCTGTACAGTACAGAGAGTGAGCTGAAAATGGAATTCATAAGGCAATACAGTGAAATATATATAACATGGTCATGTGATTTTAGCAGCCAATGAGATCTCTACACCTCAGTGATGATGTTTTCGACACTTCTCTGTGCTCTGCACTGATTGGTTGGCCGCCAAAAGTACAGAAAGGTTATTGGATGGTCGCCAAAAGTGCAGAAAGGTGATTGGATGGCAGCCAAGAGTGCAGAAAGGTGATTGGACGGTCGCCAAACGTGCAGAAAGCTGCTGAAAACTAAACTGAAAATGGCGTGTCGTACTAGAACAGTAACATGTTTGGTTCGGTTCCAGTTCTAAAAATTCAAGAAGTTCTACTAGAACGTAACTTTTCTAGAATGGTTCGATCAACACTAGAAGGGAAATCTGGTGAAAAATGCCATATACCTGTTATATAATAAGCAGAAATGGAGCTACTCCTCATGTACACACAGGACAGCTAATCCTGGTAATTTATCTGAAGTCCAGGTACTCTTCCAGGACTCCCAAATGAATTTCCACAAACACAAGTTATTTTTTATTTAAGTCTCTCTCTAAGTATTGGGTGTGATAAAGATAACATGTTAAACAGCGCTATAAACGCAGACATAGAATATGGATTTTAATGTCAGTATTTACCTCTAGATTTGTGTTCCTATTGATTTTTTACGTCTCGCAATGTTCCCTTGTTCTGTCATTGTTTTTTCCGACAGTATTTCAGACATATTTTTCATCACTTCCACACCACAAATACAGATATAAATATGGATGAAAATATGGATTAAAATAAAAGGCTGATGTTTTCCAACCTCTACTGATTTCTTTAGGGAAAATACAGTAAAACACAGACAATAATAGAACGTGCTGTGTATCTGAAATAAGGACATTAAACCATAAGATATACATTCAGGGTCAAATATTCAACTAAATGGACAGGAAATTATTTTTGCAAGAATTTTGCCCTCAGATAACCAGCATAGTCATCTAACTATCGGAAATATTGCAGGGTGGCGCAAGTTCATGACTTTCACCCAGTACATTTACCCCCATGATTTCTTCTGGACGTGAATACCATTGCTATATGGTATAGTGACAAGAATAGTACAATATAGTCTCAGTTCTGCCTGAAAGGTCTTCAATAGTGCAACGTTCTCTTTGCAGCATTGTCAAGAAGGATGGACCAAACATGTGAGGGGCTACTATACTACTATAATATATGTATTTATTGTAAAAAATATCACAGAGAAAAAAAACAGATCCCACCACGGGCTCCAAACTAGAACAAATCACTGCCACAATCTTCAAAAACCCAAATGTAAAATGTAACTTTTATTTAATATTATTAAAAGGATACATATCCATAATCCATAACCAAAACAGAAAAATACCCTGTTTCCCCGAAAATAAGACGTAGTGAATTTTTTTTTATGCAATTCAGAGCTTGGCTGCTTCTGCTGATGTTTGTGATGAAATCACTACAGGATATTAATACATGTTGATGTTTTATTCAGCAATAAATGGGAATTCTTGTTCTTAACCCCTTAAGGACCCAGCCAGTTTTGGCCTTACTGACACAGCCCTATTTCTGAAATCTGGCATGTGTCACTTTATGTTAGAATAACTTTTTGACACTTTTACTTATCCATGTGATTCAGAGACTGTTTTCTCGTGACACATTGTGTTTTAAGTTAGTAAGAAATTTTTATCCATACAGTCCTTGTTTTTTGTGAAAAATTTCAAAATTTCGTGAAAATTTGTCATTTTGAAAGTTCAAAAATTCCTGCATGCAAGACAGATAATTATTCACCACAAAATAGTTTATAACTAGCATCAAACCATATGTCCACTATAGGTTGCATCATTTTTTCAAATGTTGTTTTTTTTTTTTTTTTTTTTTTACGACATTAAAGGGCTTAGAAACTTAGTAATTAGTAATTTCTCACATTTTCAAGAAAATTTGCAATATACATTTTTTTAGGAACCAGTCCAATTCTGAAGTGGCTTTGAGGGGCCTGCATGTTAGATTCCCCCATAAATGACTCCATCTAAGAAACTAGACCCCTTAAAGTATTTACAACAGGGGTTTAGGAAGTTTGTTAACCCTTTAGGTATTTCACAGAAATTAAAGCAGAGTGGAGATGAAATTTCAAAATTTCACTATTTTTGCAGATTTTCAATATTTTTCCATTATTCATTGGAATACGGTAAATGTGACCTGGTAAATGCAACTTAATATCAATTCCCCCAGATTCTGCCGTTTTCAGAGATATCCCATATGTGGCCCTAGTGCATTATTTGGCTCAACCATAAGCACCAGAATAGGAGGAGCACCTACTGGACTCTGTGGTCTCTTTTTCAATACGATTTATTTAGGCGCCATTTAAGGTTTGAGAAAACAGCAACAAAAACCAAGGGACCGGGCGCTCGTTTCTTGGTAATAATCCTCGTAGAGATAGACGTAGGATAAAAATAAATTATATTCCATTAAAATATTAAGGTTTGAGCCCCAATATTGCAGAGTAACGTGCATTTACAATTGCAAATTTGCAATTGCAATTTTGGGGCTCAAACCTTAATATTTTAATGGAATAAAATTTATTTTTATCCTACGTCTATCTCTACGAGGATTATTACCAAGAAACGAGCGCCCGTTCCCTTGGTTTTGTTGCTGTTTTCCATAGTTGCCTGTCGCCTTTTTGGCTCCAGAGGACTAGACTAAGCGGCCCGCTGTTTCTGAGGCTCGGATTGAGCCACCCGACGTTATCATGAGTGTTTTTGCCTCTGCCATAATCGCACAACACCATTTAAGTGAGCACCCTCTATTGTATTTTATATATTGCTTATTGTATTGGACGTACTTTCACAGAAGAGCGCCACCTCTCTTTTTTTATACCCTTTACATTTCAGGTTTGAGGACACCCTAAGGTGCTAAAACTTAATAAACACCACTAAAAAGACCCCATATTGGAAACTAAACACCTTAAGGAATATATCCAGGGTGCAGTGAGTATATCGACCCCACAGGTGATTCACAAATTATTTTTAGCTTTTGGCTGTGAAAATTAAAAATTTATTTTTTTCCAGCAATCTTCAATTTTAGCTTAAAATGTTTCATATTTACAAGGATTCCTGGAAAAAAAGCACCTAAAAATTCGTTACACAATTTCTTCCAAGTTCGGCAATACCCTACATGTGGGTGTAAACTGCTGTTTGGGCGCATGGCAGGGCGTATAAGTGAGAGAGCACTATTTGGCTTTTGGAACACAGATTTTGCAAAGCCCCAAAAGGACCAGAACAGGTGAAACGTTCCAGAAGTCGGCCAATTTTAGATTCAACACCCCTCATGGATCTCATCTAGGAGTGTATTGTGCATTTTGGGTGCACAGGTGTTCCATAGTTTTTTTTAGCATTGGGCCAAGAAAATGGTGGGGGAAAAATACAGTTCCGCCATTATTTTTTGGGTTTCAATTTTACAGCGTTCATCGTGCAGTGTAAATGATGTGATAACTTTACTATGGGGGTCGGTACAATTACAATGATATAGATTTTATATAGTTTTTTATGTTTTATTACTTATACACAATAGAAATAGGTCTATAAAAAATGCGTTTTTTAATGTTGTCCTATTCTGACAGCCATAACTTTTTTATTTTGCTGTGTAGGGCCTTGTTTTTTGCAGGGTGAATTGATGCTTTTATTGGTACTATTATGGGGTACATATGATGCTTTGTTCACTTTTTCTTAAGGTTTTCGTGAGAGGTTTTGAACAAAATACAGCAATCCAGGTAGTGTTTTTTTTTTTTTTTATAGCGGTCACTGCGTTATATATGACATGATAGCTTTACTGAGATGGTCAATACGATTACAGCGATACCCAACTTGTATTTTTTTTTATTTTTTACTGCTTTTATACAATAAAAACACTTTTATTCAAGCAGGAAAACACGTTTTTGCATCGCCATAGTCTGAGAGCCATAACTTTTTTATTTTTCTGTGTACGGAGCTGTGTAGGGGCTTGTTTTTTGTGGGATGAGTTGATGTTTTTATTGGTCTAATTTTTTGGGGGACAAGGCTTTTTGATCACCTTTAAATCTGTTTTTTAAAAAACAGGGTGAAGAAAATACTGCAATCCCAATAGTGTTTTTTGTTTTTAACAGCGCTCACCGTGCAGTATCCATGACAAATTAGTTTTACTCTGTGGGTCGATGATTACGGCGATACCCAATTCATATAGTTTTTTATATGCTGAAGCGCTTTTAAAAAAAAGTGTTTTTAGTGTGTAAAATAATATTTATGCATCGCTATTTTCCGAGAGCCATAACTTTTTTATTTTTCCGTATACAGAGCTGTGTAAGGACTTTTTTTTTGCGGGATGAACTGATGTTTTAATTGGTACAATGTTGCCATTTATAGGAGTTTTTGATCGCTTTTTATTCCATTTTATGTGCTGCGGGATGAACAAAAATCTTAATTATGTGATTGTTTTTTTTTCTACGGCGTTCCCCGTACGGGTAAATTAACATGACAGATTTATAGGGCAGGTCGTTACGCACGCGGCGATACCAAATATGGGTACTTTATTTATTTTTGATCTTTTTTGGGGCGATTGGCGTTTGCAAAGGGGAAAAGGGCGGTGTACATGTTTTTTATTTTATTTTTCGTGTTTGTGTTTTACTTATTTTTCACTTCTTTCACTTTTTTTTTACTTTTTCACATTTTATTTTTACTTTTCCCCGTAGGGGATTTAAATGAGTGATCTTTAGATCTCTCATTCAATAGGAATCAGTACATAGCTTGTTGCTATGACTGGTTCCTATGACAACTGTCAGTCACGATGCCGGGCCATGCCCACAGGGCACGGCCGGGCGTCGTGACGTCACAGACAACCCGGAAGGCATTCTATGCCCTCTGTGCTGTCTTTCAGCACACAGCAGCCGCACAGAGACGCAGGAGGAGCGATCTCCTCCTGCGTCTCTCTTAGTTATTGCGACCCGATGGTCACCCTCCCGGAGTGATCTCGGGTCGGGGCCGACGCTGCAGGATGTCAGCTGTAATATACAGCTGACACCCCACGCCGATCGCGCAAACTCTGTCTTAGAGTTTGCGCGATCGTCAGGACGTATGCATACGTCCTAGGTCGTTAAGGGGTTAAAAAATAAGACATCCCCTAAAAATCATTCTTAGCTCGTCCTTAGGAGCAAAAATTAATATAAGACACTGTCTTATTTTCGAGGAAACAGGGTAGAGTAAGGAAAACCAAAGGAAAAAGGACTAGAGAGAGTATGTCATCATATATTGTTAATACCCCACAAACTCTAGGAATCCAAACAAAATATTCCACATAAACCAGGGCTAACCCTATACTAGATGATCCTCAAAGAAGACGGTGCGATTGCCCTGACAAGGGCGGCCACACCTATTGGTGGCTCACCCTAGGTATCCCTAGAAAACCCTCTCTACATATATACACACAGTAAATGCAAAACACCAGGATAAATCCGGTAAACACACGGAACTCCGCTTGATAAGAAAGAGATACTACGACCTGTGTTCTGGCGTCTATTCAAAATCCAGACGCGTTTACCCTTCACCTACTCAGGCAAGAGTTCCTCAGGGGATATTTTGCAGATGTACAGCACACACTTGTGGGTATATTGGATGGTTCTACTAATAACAGAGCTCACAGCTTGGATGATGCAGTATGCTGGATACTGAGTCATCCAAGCCGTGAGTTCCGTGGTGCACATCTGCAAAATATCGAAGCCTACGAGCCCCCTCCACTGCCGTGTTTGTTGCACCAGAACTGATCGACCTTGTGATGAGTGACTTGTTTTGCCTGCACGTCCACCTCTTGGCTTTGGAATAGATGGACAGACTTAATTTCCTATTCTTCCAGCTGTCATGATGCAGTTTGGCAATTTTCTTGGCCGAGAGACCTTTATTGATGATGCAGTTTCTCTTTTCTTGGGAAATCTTCTTCATGGCTGTTCCTAAATGCAGCGACATTTCACTTGGGAATCCACCTAATAACACACTGGCCTATTAGGAAATGTGAGAATCGGATGTAATTTGTAGAAGAAAACAATTGTTCCACCAACGGGAGCAAAACGGTAACAATGCAGTTACATGACAAGAATCTGCATAACTAAGCACATGCTTAATAATTGCAAGTCAAAGTTGTGTATGAGATAGTCAAGATGGTTGTCTATGAAATGATAGGAGTCTCACATTCAGAGCTGTAGTGGATGGTGAGGTATGGAGCCTGAAAGCCAAAAGTTCTAAACATTGTTACTCTTTTGCTTGTTAGTGTATACCATATCCTCTATATCTTCAGGGATTGTTTTTGAAGGGTGCCACAGGAACAGTGCTGTGGGGTTGCCCTTTTTGAGGCAGGGTCTCCAATTAATGCCAGAATAAGGCACGTGTAGTGAGGGAAAGTCATAGTGTAGATCAGAGGCGTAACTTCAAGCTCTTGGGCCCTGGTGCAAAAAGTGAAATGGGGCCCCCCAGTTACCATGTGCCACTTTCAATACTAGTGTCTTCTTATGTGGCAGAAGGGATTTTTGGGCCCACTTAGGCTGTAGGGCCCGGTAGCGACTGCTACCGCTGCACCCCCTGTAGCTACGCCCCTGGTGTAGATCTTTCTCACCCCCTACCCTTGACCTATATCCTGACTTGGATTGATGTTCCTATTGGTTCCCTTTTTTGGTATATTATTGATATTTGAGATGTTTTTATTCTAGTAATTTAAATAAAGGTTATATTTTAAAGGGTAGGACTTTCTGTATTTTGGGGGGGAATTTATATGTATTTTTACTATACCATTGTAGTACATGTATTTCTACTATAACAATGTAATATATGTATTTCTATTATATAATGTTAGCATTTGTGTTTGAAATCATAGCCCCCAGGTCCTGAAATAGAAGAAAATGAAATCTTAAGGGGATTGTCCATTTTTTTTCCCAAAAAAATTTTAAAAGGGGGTTTTTAACGTTTAAATCTTTTGGCAGCCTTTCATTGGTTGCTAAGGAAGTTTTATGAAAAGGGGGGCCCGTAATCTCCCCCGCAGGCAGAAACTTCTCTCTGCAGACACGCCCCAAGTTGAAACGGAGGATTCATTTGGGAGCCTAAACCGGGGGAAGGGGAATTTTCTTGTGGGCAGGGGCGTCGCAGGCATTACATTCGGGGCCCTCCCCGAATCAAATTTTCCTGCTGCCCCAAAGTTTTGCAGTCCCCGCCGACAACATTTTACGGGGGCGCCGCATTGCTGATCAGAGATTTGATGCGCGCCGCGCTACTATTTAAAGATCCCCCCAGCGCCCCCCCCCTAAGTTCCCCCCGCGCCGGCTTCAGGTTGACTGCTGGCATGAAGCCTCCCCGCATTGCTTCCCACGGGGCGCCGCGCCCTACTCGATGGCGCGCCGGCAGCCCTGAACATCTCTCCTCGGCTGCCGCCGGCTTTTACTGTGCGCACATGCGGGGGGGGGGAAAAGCAGCAAACAAACCCCGGGGGCGCCGCCCCATGCTCCTCCCCTTGCCCCCCGCGCAGAGCAAGCAGAGCACCGGGCGGCCATTTAGGTTTTTGGGGGGGCTGGGGTTGGGACTGGCTTTGCGGACGGGGGCTGAGACGGGGCTTGCGGGGGCTGAGAGGGGGCAAGACGGGGGCTGAACGGGGCTTTGCTGGGGCTGAACTGGACGGGGAAAAGGGCGGGGATTGGACGGGGGTGAGACGGACTGGGGCAGTGCGGGGACTGGGCTGGGCTGGGCGTTTTTGGGGCTGAGACTGGGCAAGGACGGGGCGTTGTTGGGCTAGGAGGGGCGTTTTTGGGGCAGGACTGGGGCTAGACGGGGCGTTGCTGGGGGCGAGACTGGACTGGGATGGGGCAGGAGGGGCGGGGGTGAGACTGGACGGGGGCGGGAATGGCGTTGCGGGGGCTAACTGACTGGGGCTAGGCGGGACTGGGTGGACGGCTGTTGCTGGGGCTGAGACGGGAGGGGGGCAAGTGGGGGGCTGGGGGGTGGGGGACGGGCTAGTGCGGGGACGGGGGCTAGGCGCGCGGGGCTAGTGGCGGCGACGGGGGCTGTGCGGGGCGTTGCGGGGGGGCTGAACGGGCTAGGACTGGCTTTTTTGGGGCTGAGACGGGACTGGGACGGGGGCTAGGACGGGCTGTTGCTGGGCGAGACGGACTGGGACATTGCGGGCTGAGGCTGGGCGGGGGCCTAGTGCTGCGACTGGGGGCTATGCTGCGACGGGGCAGGACGGGGCTTTGCTGGGCTGACGGGCAGGACTGGGTTTGTTGGGGGCTAGGACGGGGCTGAGAGGGCGTTGCGGGGCTGGCTGGGATTTGGGATTTTAAGGCGGGGCAATGCGAGGCTGGGCAGTGCTGGACTGGGCTAGTGCGGGGACGGGGGTATGCTGCGACTTGCAGGCTGGGGCAGGACGGGGGCTGGACGGCTTTTCGGGGCTGGGACTGGGCTGTTGCGGGCGAGACGGACTGGGGCTAGCGGGATTGGACGGGCTAGACGGACGGGGCAGGACGGGCTTTGCTGGGGCTATTCCCGGGCTGAGGCTGGACTGGGGCTAGTGCTGGACGGGGCTAGGACGGGGCGTTGCGGGGGCAGTCGGGACGGGGGCTAGGACTGGGCTGTTTGGGGGGCTAGGGCGTTCTGGGCTAGGATTTGGCTGTTGCGGGCTGGACTGGCTTTTTGCGGGGGGCTGAACTGGGCATGGGGGACTGGGCTAGGACTGGCTAGACTGGGGTGTTGGGGGCTGAGACTGGACTGGACTGGGGAAAAAGCTGAGACGGGGCAGGACGGGCTTTTTGCGGGGGCTGAGAGGGGACTGGGGCAGGCTGGGACTGGGGCGGCGGGGACTGAGCCCGCGCGGGGACTGAACGGGGGCTGGGACTAAAGAGGTGGCGGGACTGGCTGGGCGGGACTGGCCCCTTTGCTGGGCTGGGACGGACTGGGCGGGACGGACGGGGGCGGGGACGGGACTGGGCGGGACGGACTGGGGGCGGGGGGCTTGGCGGGACGGGGGCTATTGCTGGGACGGGGGCTAACGGACTGGGCTGAGAGGGACGGGGGGCTGAACGGACTGGGACGGGGCTATGCGGGGACGGGGGCTATTGCGGACGGACGGGGCTGGGCGGGACTGGGCTGGGCGGGACTGAGACGGCGGGGAACTAGACGGGCGGGACTGAACGGGGCGGGACGAGACGGATGATCTGGACTGGGCGGGGATTACTGGTGCTGGGACGTACTGGTCCCTGGGGATTTTGGTGCTGGCCCCGGACGGACGGGAACGGACGGGGCGGTGCGGGACGGGGCAGTGCTGGGTTTTGGGACGGGCGGTGCTGGGACGAGGCTGGTGCGGGACTGAGGCTTTTTGGGGGTTTGGGGAGGGGACGGGAGGGGGACTGGGGAGGCACACGAAAAAAACAATTGAAATGTTGGGGGAAATATAATTTACCTGAAGAAAACTGTCACTCTAGGTACCCTGACCCAAAAACTACAGTCACAGCAAATTTGTGAGTTTTAAATGCCAAAATAAAATGCTGACCCAAAGACGATCAAAAAGTTTTAGGCTATCACCTGTGGTCAGGTGACCCAAGACACAACGGTGTACAGTTATATAATTAGCTCTATGGCAGCATTGAATTTGACCCATAAGCGATCAAAAGAAATTGATTTTTGCCCCCATAAGCACAATCTTCGCGCTTGTGCTGACAGACAGCCGGGGGGGCAAGAATGCCCCCCGGGTTGTCGTGACGTAAAACATCCCGGGGCCGGCCCTTTTTGGGCATTCCCGGCATCGTGACGACAGTTGTCATAGGAACCATCAAGCAACAAGTATGCACTAAATCCTTTTAAAGGGATCTGAAGATCTCATTAAAATCCCGGGGGAAAATTAAAAAAAAAAATGTGAAAAACAAAAAAAACACAAAACAAAAAAAAAAAAAAAACCTACATCGCCCTTTTCCCCTTTACAAACCCAATCCCCCAAAAAAGAAAAAAATAAATAAAGAAACCCATTTTTGGTATCGCCGCGTGCGTAACGACCTGCCCATAAATCTTCATTTTAAATTAACCCAACGGTACCGCCTAAACAAAAACAATCACAGATTTTAAAATTTTTGTTCGCCCCACACATAAAATGGGTTGAAAACATCAAAAACCCTATAAAAGCCAAAGTTTGCCAAATAAAACTCATTTCATCCCCCCCAAAAAAAATCCAAAAACACCTGTATACGGGGTTGGGTTTTTTTTGAACATTGCTTGTTTTACTTTTTATGCACAAATGTAACACACCGGGGGCCCTGCCCCCCGAGTTTTTAGGACCCTAGCAACGCCCCTGGGTGTCGAGAAAGGCAAAGTTTACACAGGGAAAATTGGGAACTATTTTTGGGCCTATTCGCGCCGTAAAGCGCTCAATACGGGTCGAGAAACCCCCATTCATTACGGGAATCCACAGTTCCCCCAAAAGAAATGGAAACGCCCCCTTCCCGCTCGGAGAATACACGCGCGGGAGAAAGACATGTCAATTAATACCGAATACGCCCCCGCAGTAATGAAATTTTTGGGGGCCGGGGGGGGGCGCCGTCCCCCCCCCCCCCGGGGGGGTCGGCACGACTGCCGAATTCCCAAGTAACTGGGGTTTTAAACGCCCCACACTTATGCCGGGAACATACCTAAGGAATCATTTTGGGAGTGAAAGGGCAAACCCCGCACGCATCAACTTGCTCCACCCTGATTCCCGTAGGAACAGAGCAAACCCCGCACCTCCCGTAAACGACCGGGGGATCAAAGTAAAATTTGAAAAACCCCCAGCCAATTATAGCAAGGCACGGGGAACTTTCTTTTCCAAAAAGTACATAAGGGGCACTGTGAAAACAAGCAGTTTTGAAATGACATCAATTGCAAAATTTTCTTGTTTAAAAATGGACCCCTTATCTTAAGACCATTTAATGAATGAAAACCCCTTTAAAACCCGACCCCATGATAACACAAACAGCCTCAGCCTCTTCTGGTTCCAGCACAATGTCCCCCCCGGGGTTTTTGGGTTTTTTTATTCATTTCCAATGAGGGACACAAACTGCAGTTGCTGATTGGGTCAGGGGTCACATCCCCCACTTACACAAAGCCCCGAAAAGACCATTGCAGCCAAACATGGCCACAGCAGTGACGGGACAATTTTTAAGCAGAAGACCCGAGACACAAAATGCTTTAACAGAGAACAAATAGGGGAGCTTTTGTTTTTTTTTGTTCATGGCCCCCCCAGGGGGGCTTAATATTATTCCCACCACAAATATTGATGGCCTATCACCAGGAAATGCCATCAATGTTTGGTGCTGGTCCCACCTTTGGAGCCTGTACCTATGCCAAGATCGGACCCCAAAACATCTCCGTTTTGAAAAGAGAGGTGGTCAGAATTCTCCTATTGATTTGAAATAGTTTTGGGGCCCGTTCTTGAGAAAGGTTCATGTCCCAGAGTGGGAACTGCACCGCACACATTAATGGCATATCTGTAGATATCTATAGATATGCCATCAATGCTTATGGTGCGCTGCGTCTATCCCGTCTTCTGTTTTCTTTCTTCTGTTTGTGTATAAGGATGTCCCCGCTGCAGCTGCTGATTGGTTCCAGCGGTCACATGCCCCTCATTTACATCACCGATTGGACGTGAACGGCCAAAATGACACAGAGACACGGGCCACCGAACCGTCGGGGTTGCACGGGCTCCCTTTTCGGAAATGGAAGAAAGAAAACAGAAGACTGGAGAGAGGTAGCAGTGAAAAGGAGACCAGGGGAAGGTGAGTTTAGACTTTTTTTTCTTTTATTGGGGCCCCAAGACCTTACTATTTTTCTGACATAAACAAACAATTTAATCCAATTATATCAGCACCGCTCATCTTAATTTTCCAAAGTAAAACCTTGTGCATAACCATCTCCCAGCACGCTCCATACTGTAACTCTAAGGGCGCGTTCACACGGTACAGGACAAATACCGGCCGGTTTGCCGGCCGGTATTTGTCCTGTTTTGCACTCATCCCCACGGCCGCGGGGGGGGTGGGGGGGCGGATTTTCTCCGCGATGAGCGGAGAAGAGCCCTCCCCCCTCCCATAGAGAAGCACATCTTCTGTCCGGAAACCGGACAGAAGATGGTGCATGTTTTATGTTTTGCTGCCATACCACCGGCGACAAAACCGCCGGGCGGAAAACCCGTATAGTGCTGCACGGGTTTTCCATAGAGCCCCATTGTGCTCATTTTCGGCCGGTTTTTCAGGCGGTCTGACAAACCGCAAACCGGCTGAAAAACCGTCCGAAAACCCGTGCCGTGGGGACATGCCCTAATTATCATGAAGGGTAAACTGCTTTTTTTCATAGATTCAGTATAAATCTGTAAGAAAAAAAATTATAGCATTTCATATCACATCACTCTCTTCACATTACTACTTCTAGAAGGAGATGAGTACAGCTTGGAACTGTGCCCTTGTATTCCGTTTTTAGGACATACACAGATCACAGAGTCACGTGCCTCATGTAGTGTAGGTCTCTTTTGTTGCCGTAATAGTTCCGACCATCAAAGCATTCCACTAGACCTCTGAAGGTGTCCTGTGGTATCTGGTACCAAGATCCTCTAAGTCCTGTAAGTTGTGAGGTGCGGCATCAGACCAGATCAGTTTTTACAGCACATCCCACAGATGCCTGATTGGATTGAGATCTAGGGAATTTGGAGGCCAAGTCAACACCTTGAACTCTGTCATTCCTGGACAATTTTTGTAGCGTGACAGGGCCATTATCCTGTTGAAGGAGGCAGCTGTCATTGAGGACTCCTGTTGCAATGAAGGGGTGGACTGTACGATGTTTTAGGAGGTGGTATGTGTCATAGGGATACATGCAGAATGCCAGGACCCAGGGTTTCCGAGCAGAATGTTCGCCAGCTTACCTTGCTCTCATTGTGCATCCTGGTGCAACCTGTTCTCCAGCTAAGTGACACACACACCCAGCTGTCCACATGTGCTGGACCAGGCAGCCTACTTCCTTGGTTTTCAGTGCTGTAGAAGGTTCAGCATGGGCACTTTCATCAGTATCCAGTCATACGGCCTCATACGCAGTATGTAATGTCCAATGTCCTCTGACACCTTTCTATCATATTTGTACCATGGTACATTTTAAGTTGGTTTGGACCAGACGGGCTAGCTTTTGTTCCCCACGCATATCAACAAGTCTTGACCATCTATAACCCTTTTGGAAGCTTACTGGTTTTCTTTCCTTGGATCACTTTTAGAAGGTGCCAACCACTAATAACTAGGAACAGCCCATAAGACCTACCATTTTGAAAATGTTCTATCCCAGTCATCTAGTTATCACAATTTGAACCTTTTCAAAGTTAGTCTGATCCTTACACTTGACTACTTCTCCTGCATCTAACACATCAACTTCAAGAACCGACTTTGTGCCACCTATTGGATGTAGCCTTCCTCCAGTCACATCTGACTCACTTAGCCTTGTAGTATGACTCTTGCCAAGACAAACAGGGGTCTTCTCTGTTTAGATGAGAGGCAAACACCCCGAAACAGATGCCTACAGATGAATATATGGTGTGGCATGACTCCCAGTCATATTGCAAGACTCAGCAAATAAGATGTAACTTAAGTAACACTACTTCCAATTGGTGGTGCAGGGTCCTAGCTCTTTTACATTGAGCTTATTTGAATGGTCCCTCAACATACAATATTTATTGGTTCTTGGATGACCATTGTATGTTAAATCCATTGTATGTTGAGACCATAACTCTATGGAAATGGGGTAATTGGTTCCGAGACCCCAAAATGTGACCCCCAACATTAATGCAAAAGGAAAATGAAGAAAGCTATGTAGATAACTAATATAGATAAATCAGAGAGAGTTGCTAAAATCTGGAAATCACTTTCTATGATGAGGACAGGAGCTTCTTTGGGTCATGTAGTTTATAGTCAATGAACCAGAAAAAAATAAAATGGGGCTTTTACCTGGTGCCCAAAGGAGACGCTCATCCTGGCAATTTTATAAGGCAGTACAGGACATGTAATACTCCACTATACTGTAAAGAGGCGCTACTACACCACCAGTCACTGCATGCACTGCACTAATACATGTAAGAGCAGTACAGGACATGTAGTACCGCACTGTACTGTGGAAAAGCCATATTACACCGGCAGTCACTGCATTCATCTCACTTATACATGCAAGAGCAGAACATGACACATAGTGCCATATTGTACTGTAGAGAGGCGCTACTAGACCACCAATCACGCAACCTCACTAATAATGTAAGAGCAGTACAGAACATGTAGTACCTCACTGTACTGTAGAGAGGAGCTACTAGACCACCAATCACTGCATGCACCTCACTAATACATGTAAGAGCAGTACAGGACATGTAGTACCACACTGCACTGTAGAGAGGCGCTACTAGACCACCAATCACTGCATGCACTTCACTAATACATGTAAGAGCAGTACAGGACATGTAGTACCGCACTGTACTGTAGAGAGGGGCCACTAGACCACCAATCAGTGTATAAACTTCACTTACGAAGTAACATAGTTTGTAAGGTCAAAAAAAGACAGACATCCATAAACTTCAGCCTATTGAGGTAGGAAAAAAAATTCTTCCCAACTCCAATCTGGAAATCAGAATAAATCCCTGGATCAGCGACTCCTCTCCAGAATCCTGGTCACTATAACTTGTTCTATTATTACATCTAGAAATGTATCCAGACCCTTCTCCAGAATCCTGGTCACTATAACTTGTTATATTATTACATCTAGAAATGTATCCAGATTCCAGACCCGTCTCCAGAATCCTGGTCACTATAACTTGTTAAAATTATTACATCTAGAAATGATCCAGCCCCTTCTCCAGAATTCCGGTCACTATAACTCGTTATATTATTACATCTAGAAATGTCTCCAGACCCTTCTCCAGAATCCTGGTCACTATAACTTGTTCTATTATTACATCTAGAAAGTCCCAAACCCCTTCTCCAATAAATAACTTTTATATTATTCATCTAGAAATGTATCCAGACCCTTCTCCAGAATTGTTCACTATAACTGTTCTATTATTACATCTAGAAAGTATCCAGACCCTTCCCAATAAATAACTTTTTTATATTATTACATCTAGAAATGTATCCAGACCCTTCTCCAGAATCCTGGTCACTATAACTTGTTATATTATTACATCTAGAAATGTATCCAGACCCTTCTCCAAATCTTGGTCACTATAACTTGTTTATTATTACATCTAGAAATGTATCCAGACCCTTCTCTAGAATCCTGGTTCACTATAACTTGTTCTATTATTACATCTAGAAATGTATCCAGACCCTTCTCCAGAATCCCGGTCACTATAACTTGTTATATTATTACACCTAGAAATGTATCCAGATTCCAGACCCTTCTCCAGAATCCTGGTCACTATAACTTGTTATATTATAACACCTAGAAATGTATCCAGATTCCAACCCTTCCCCCAGAATCCTTTCACTATAACTTGTTATATTATTACATCTAGAAATGTATCCAGACACTTCTCCAGAATCCTGGTCACTATAACTTTATATTAATTACATCTAGAAATGTCTCCAGACCCTTCTCCAGAATCCTGGTCACTTAAAACTTGTTCTATTATACATCTAGAAATGTACCAGACCCTTCTCCAATAATAACTTGTTATATATTACATCTAGAAATTATCCAGACCCTCTCCGGGAACCTGTCACTATAATTGTTATATATTACATCTAGAAATGTCTCCAGACCCTTCTCCAGAATCTGGTCATTATAATTGTTATTTTTATTACATCTAGAAATGTATCCAGACCCTTCTCCAAATCCTGTTCACTATAACTTGTTAATTTTTACATCTAGAAAGTCTCCAGAACCCTCTCCAGAATCTTATCACTAATAACTTGTTATATAATTAACAATCTAAAATGTCCCAACCCTTCTCCATAATCCTGGTCACATAACTTTTTTATATTATTACATTAGAAATTGTATTCAGACCCTTCTCCAGAATCCTGTTCACTATAACATGTTATATTATAACATCTAGAAATTGTCTCCAGACCCTTCTCCAAATCCTGATCACTATAACTTGTTATAATTATACACCCTAAATGTCCCCAGACCCTTCTCCATAATACTGGTCCACTATAACTTTTTTTTATTACATCTAGAAATGTATTCAGACCGTTTTTGAACTCTGTTAGTGAATTCACCATGACAAGTTCCTCTGGCAGAGAGTTCCACAGTCTCACTGCTCTTACAGTAAAGAATCCATTTCTATGATGTAGAAATCTTCTTCCCTCTAGACATAGGGGATGCCCCCTTGTTCTCGATACAGTCCTGGGTATGAATAAATCTCGGGAGAGATCTCTATATTGACCTATATTGATATATTTATACATATTTATTATGTCCCCCCAAAGCCGTTTTGTCTCTAAACTAATTACCCCTAATCTTGCTCATCTTTCTGGGTATTGTAGTCCACCCAGTCCTTTTATTATTTTTGTTGCCGCCTTTGTACCTGTTCAAGCTCTACAATGTCTTTCCTGTGAACTGGTGCCCAAATTCCACAATACACAATATTCCATGTGTGGTCTGACCAGTGACTTGTATAATGGGAGAATAATGTTCTCATCAAGTGCCTCTATGTCTCTTTTAATGCACCCCATGATCCTATTTGCCTTGGCAGCTGCTGTCTGACACTAGCTGCTACAATTAAGTTTACTGTCCACCAGGATTCCCAAGTCCTTCTCCAGTCACTTTAACCCAGCGTTTTTTCATTTAACATGTAATCATGTAATGGATTTTTGCTCCCCATGTGCATAACCTTGCATTTATCTGTGTTAACCCTCATCTGCCATTTCTCTGCCCAGGCCTCCAACTTATCCAGATCCCTTTGTAATAACACATTATCCTCTATTGTGTTGATTACTTTACAGAGCTTAGTATCATCTGCAAAGGATTTTATAAGTAAAATATCCATGATTAGTTGTCGGATCAGTATCTTGGATATTGTATGTTGAAACCACACTGCACATACAATGTCCAAGTAAAGACCATTGAATGCTGAAAATGTTGTATTCAACAATAGGAAACCAAATGAATTCCCGTAACTAAAAAAAGACGTTTCTTTATTGAGCAAAGGTAACAGAGGGTAAAAACATACCGCTAGCGTGATGCTAACGCGTTTCGGGCTTTAGACAATTTTAGCCCTTGTTCACAGCATAACATGTAGTGAGGGAATAACACAATTTATATGTTTGTGGGTGTGGCGTACCACTTTACCTTACGATACGTCACATCCCACTAGTTACTAAATTTTAACCCTTCAACTACTCGTATTAAAATCACTCGTTAAAAACAATACGATATGTGATAAATAGTACCTTACAACAAAGAAGTGCCTATTTACTAAATGTACAACAAGTCGTTTCGGAAATTAAGGCCATTGGGTGCTCTGACATCTAGCTCCAAAATCCAAAAAGCTTCACGGAGCCGCACCATATGCTCCCAATCTCCACCTCTTTCTGGCTTTCTAACCTTCTCAATCACAAAAAAACTGAACGACTTGAGATTTCCTGCGTGGTGCTCCACAAAATGTTCTGTGGCACCTGATAAATGTGGCTGCTGTTTTTTAATGCCTGCAAGGTGTTCATATATGCGGGTTTTAACTTTTCTTATGCTGCTTCCAACATAAGTCTTGCGGCAATCTGTCCAGTGTATTAGGTACACCACGTGGTGGCTATTACAATTTATAAAAATCTTTTATATTGTAGCTTTTTTTATCATCAACATCTGATTTAAAAGTACCCAATGGCCTTAATTTCCGAAAAGACTTGCTGTACATTTATTAAATAGGCACTTGTAACGTGTAAAGTACTATTTATCACATATCGTAATGTTTTTAATGAGTGATTTTAATCCGAGTAGTTGAAGGGTTAAAAAAATTTTAGTAACTAGTGGGATGTGACGTATCGGAAGGTGAAGTGGTAGCCACACCCACAAACATAAAAATTGCGTTATTCCCTCACTATATCGTATGCTGTGAACAAGGGCTAAAATTGTCTAAAGCCCGAAACGCGTTAGCATCACGCTAGCGGTAAGTATATACCCTCTGGTACCTTAGCTCAATAAAGAAACGTTTGATTTGTACCTGAGCTGGATCGAGTTACGGGAATTCGTTTGGTTTCCTATTGTTGAATGTGTTTGGAAGTCCTGAGGTCGTGGACTGAAGCGATCCGAGCAAAGCAGGAAGCACAGACGGAGCAATCAAGTGGAACAGGTGTATTATAAAAAGGAGGTGAGCCACAGCCAAGAATCTGTTTGCATTTATGAAAATATTGCATCCTTAGGTCGTTATAACTCGAGGGACCACTGTCTATTTAAATTTGAGTGGAAGCAACCCTGGCTTGTAATTCTCCAGCCACCATCATCGTGCCTCTCCCTAATGAGAAGTTTTACCCCTTTTGAGCTACTGTATAGGACCTTAAAGGGGTTGTCTCGCTACAAAGAATAGCTGTCAACATGTAGGGAACAGTTTTCCAAATATATTGCTTTGTTCATTCTTTTTTGTTGAGGAACTACAAATGATTTTATCACCTTCTGAGAGTTATCAGGTTTCCCAAGTGACCGACCCGTGTACTTCTTCTCCCCTGCTGTTTGTTCTATCTGATAGCAGGGAGTGACTTCATCACACAGGTCGGTCAGCACAGAAGTCCAGACAGTGAGAGCTTGTTTGTTATCTGATCTTTTAGACAAAAGACTGTAATTATTACTGTTTACTTTAACTCAGAAGCTTCCCTGGTCCTGGGCAGCATGGATATTTATCTAATTTTGCAGAAGTCTGAATACACAGACTCATATGCTATAAATTACCAAAATCTTTAAAACTTTACCAATCCATATGCTAATTACAGACAGCTTGACCAGGAAATGACAGAGCAAAACAGCATTATTTGAGATGAGACAACCCCTTTAATAAGAAATAAGTCTATAGTTTTGGCTTTATACCAGAGATTGTAGATGTTCAGTTACTTCTTGATAAGACTCCAGTTCTGTAATGCTTTACCGATCGCTAGGACAGCCCTGCCCCGATCTGTCATCAGGACACAGGTCAGCTCGGTTCCACTTGACGTAGCATTGTAATTACACGCGGGGCCTGAGTTTGGCAGACATTTACAGAGTTTGGAATAGCTGGAAATGCATTAGCCTCAGTGTTTTACAACCTCACATTTTGTCCAGTATAAACTTTGCTACGTTTTATACTGCTGGGTCTCTGCCTGCCAGAGAATAATAGGATCACCCCATTAAGCACTGCGAATGTCTCTGCTTTAATTCCACACATTAATAGGCTGTTATATGCCCAAGAACATGCCCTTCCCATGTGCCAGCCCCTTCTTTCCTCGCTCCAACAGACGGTAGCATGGCGGCAGCGTTAAGTCAGCCAGCAATATACTAAAAACTGGCCTTGACTGCAAATTCTACAAAAAGGAGATTCTTGCTGCATAAAAAATTAAAATGAATGCAAAGTGCTGCTTGTTCTTTCTGCTTCCAGATCATTAATTCAGTGCAAAGCATCAGCTCCGTCACCATCCTCCTCACTCGGCACCGCAGACACATGAAGAAAAAGGGACCAGGCTGACAAAAAAACATCATGTCACCCCCAAAATTTATCAGTGACCTTGACTGGAAAGTCTCGGAATATGTTGTGTTCTTCCGTGGAGTCAAACCTCAATATAGCTGTGATCTCATCCATACGTGTGAACCAGAGATACTGCAAGAGATTTTAAATCTTTCTTTTAATAAACCAAACCTTTTAGTCATTTCTCGGCCAACAGTGAAATGATTGGCTTCTTGCTCTATCATTGACCTAGTATGAGTCCCACAACACAGAAATACCTGCTCTTCATATCAGTCTCCTTCCTGCTGCAGGGATTTATGCTAAACCCCTTCCTGATAGCCGGTCATAATAATATGACCTTCCAAGAGCCATAACTTCTTTTAATTTTTTTTCATCTACATAGACATATGAGGACTTTTCTTTTGAGGGATAAGATGCACTTTCTAACGGTGCCATTCACCGTAATATAGGATATACTGGGAAACAGCAAAAAAAATTCTAAGTGGGGTGAGATGTGAAGAAAAACGTGATTGCGCCATGTTTGCAGGAGTTTTGTTTACGGCATTCACTTTTCTATAATACTATTCTTTTTTTTTCTTTTTTGGGTTAAATAGTTTTTTTTTTGGCGGGTACTTGTTTTTTTCCTAAAAAAGGTTTTGACCCGAATAGGTGTTTGGGGGTTTTTTTGTTTCCTTTTATTTGTTGCCCTTTTCTTCTTTTTTGTTTATTTGGCCCGTTTTTTTTTTTAAAAACCGTTTTTTGCCCATTTTTTTTCCTTGTGCCTTTTGAAAATTAAAATTTTTTTTTTGTATTTGCAGGAAAAGGATTCTGTCAATACCTACTATGTAGGTTTTGCATTATGTTTTAGTACTATAAAAAAAATAGAAACATTTTCTATTTTTTTAATTTTCGCCACAGCGCCATTTTCTGTGACGAATAACTTTTTTGTACTCCTATATAGAGCTTTGCCCCCCTGGGTTTATGGGGGCTAAGTGGGTCTCCCACCTAGATTATAAAGGTTTATTGATGGATTTGCCCTCAAAGTTGTACCATCTGTGGGACCTGCACCTATCCCGGGAACGGGCCCCTGAAAGTCTTGGTTCAGAATGGAGAGCCGATTGTACTTTCGCACGACTCTCTATTCTGTTCTATGGCAGTTCCCAGTACAGGGGAGTGGTATGTTCGGCTGTACTAACATCTCCTATAGAACAAAATGAAGAGTCTTGTACAAGCCTGACCGGCTTTCCGTTCTATGGGAGCTCTAAGTATAGTCGAACACACCACTCGCCTGTACTTAGAACCCCCAAAGAACAGAATGGAGAGTTGTGCCCAAATGTAACCGATTCTCCATTCCGAACCAAAACTTTCAGGGGCCAGTTCCCAAAATCATCCAGGGCCCGAGTGGAAAAAAACCCCCCCCCTACCACACTTTGATGGCAGGTCCTATCGATTTGCTATTGTAGTCTATGGTAGGGACAGCCTTTTGATCAATATTTTTTCCTTCTGCCCTTTCCCGAGTCAAAAAATTTTCTCTTGTCCACATGAGTAGGAGAGAGTGTTTTTTTATGACTTTTTAATAGTGCCATTGACCCTACCATTTAATGTACTGAAAAAACAAGCACAATTTTTGTTTGTGGGGTGGAATGTGAAAAAAAAATTACGCCATTGGTGCCCAGGTTTTATATTTCTATGGATTTCACTTTGCAGTGTAAATGACATCTTATCTCTACACTGCAGGTTAGGATGATTCAGGCAATACCAATTTTTTTTTTTTTTACATTTTTATTGCCGTTCCATAAGTTGTTTTATTTTTTCATCTATCGACCTGAGTGAGGGTTTATTTTTGTGGGCTGAAGTGTAGTTTCTATTGGTGCCATAATCGGATACACAAGACTCTTTGATCCCTTTTTTATTCCATTTTTTTTGCAGGCATAAAGGCAAAAAATTGTATTTTGGTGTTGGATATTTTTTCTGCAGTGTTCATGGGATAGATTTTGTTATTTTAATAGTTCAGACTTTAATGGATGAGGCAATGTAAATTATATGTAAGGGTTTAATTTATCTTTTGTTTGTAAAATGGCTAAAGGAGGTATTTTTATCAATTTTTTTTCTATTTTTTTATGTGTACTTTCAGTCTTTTGAGTGTACTTGTCCACTGGGGTTACAATTTCATGTGCACGTTTCTGTATTAGTAACATATTGCAGTGTACAATAATGGTGTTCCTGTCACGGTTCACGCCGTGGTCTCTGCCAGGAATCGGCGGCGTATCCGTGCCTGCCATGTTTCCGCTGCGGCTCCCTGGTTGGGGGTGGTGGAGACCTGTGACCACGGTGCTAGTATTGTTATCCGTCCTGGTTCCTGTGTTCCTGCTGCGATGAGCACTTGTGTCCAACCTTCGCTCCTGTTTCTTGGCGTCCTGTACATGTGTTGGCACCACCTAAGGGGCGCGCACGGCTCTGCTCTGTTATTAAAAGGGACAGTGTTCCAATTACCTGGCCTGTGACCTTTAACCTTCTGGGATATAAGGAACTTCCTGCCCTTGCTCCAGGGTCAGTTCATTGTGTTGTTCATCCGAGCTCCTGACCTGCTCCTGGGTTCTGCTGTTCCAGAGTTAACCCCTGAGACTCCTAATGTCAGTTTGTTTAGTCCATCAGAGTTCCTGACCTCCTGGCTGTCATTACCTGTTGACCTTGCACTTGTGTTTCCTGTTGTTCCTGCCGTTGCACCTCTCCAGTTATACCTGCTGTATTCCTGCTGTTGCATCAGACCTCTACTACCTGTTAACTGCTGCTGTACCTGTCTGCTACCCTCCTGGGACCTGTAGCCCTCCTACGGCTAGATATCTGCCACCATCATTCCCAGTGTCTGGTGCCCTGTCCTGCACTTCGGCAATCACAGCGGGTAGCCACGTCAGGGGTAGCGGCCTGGGGGTTCCCTACAGCAAAGTTCATCCCGACCTTGCGGCGGCCTCCAGTGAAGACCAGGGGCCCCTTAGACTCTGCTCCCTGGCATTGTCTCCATCTCTACCATCTCTACCATCTTGTCCGCAGTGATCACAGTGGATCCACACCTGTTAACAGTCTATTGACCTGTCAGTGCATTCTGTCACCGCTGGATTGTTCCATTTTCTAATTATTGCTCCCACAGTTGATTTCTTCACACCAAGCTGCTTACCTATTGCAGATTCAGTCTTCCCAGCCTGGTGCAGGGCTACAATTCTGTTTGTGTCCTTCAACAGCTCTTTGGTCTTCACCATAGTGGAGTTTGGAGTGTAACTGTTTGGGGTTGTGGACAGATGTCTTTTATACTGATACCAAGTTCAAACAGGAGCCATTACTATAGGTAGTTAGTGAATGACAGAGGAGCCTCTTAAAGAAGAAGTTACAGGTCTGTAAGAGCCAGAAATGTTGCTTGTTTGTAGGTGACTAAATACTTATTTTCCACCATAATTTGCTAATTAATTTTTTCCAAATCAGACAATTATTTTCTGGATTTTGCTTTCTCATTTTGTCTCTCATAGTTGAGGTTGACCTATGATGTCAATTACAGGCCTCTCTCATCTGTTTGTGTGAGAACTTGCACAATTGGTGGCTGACTAAATACTTTTTTTCCCCCACTGTATGTAGTACAGATTGGAATGTTCATATAGTATAGGTTGGTTCAAGGAAAGGTAAGGGTGGAGAAATCTGATCTGTCAATAATGGCTCTCCTATTATACCCTGCCAAAGAAACTGTAAGACATACAAGACCACTGATAATCTCCCTCCATCTGGGGCTCCACGCAAGATCTCACCCCATGGGGTCAAAATGATCACAAGAACGGTGGGCAAAAATCCCAGAACCACAAGGGGGACCTAGTGAGTGACCTGCAGAGAGCTGAGACCAACATAACAAAGGCTACCATTGGTAACACACTACGCCGCCAGGGACTCCGATCCTGCAGTGCCAGACGTGTCCCCCTGCTCTTGAGGAGATCTGCATGGAGGAATGGGCCAACATACCAGCAACAGTGTGTGCCAACCTTGTGAAGACTTACAGAAAACATTAGACCTCTGTCATTGCCAACAAAGGATATAGAACAAAGTATTGAGAGGAACTTTTCTTATTGACCAAATACTTATTTTCCACCATAATTTGCAAATAAATTCTTTCCAAATCAGACTATGGGATTCTCTGGATTTGTTTTCTCACTTTGTCTCTCATAGTTGAGGTCGACCTATGATGTCAGTTACAGACCTCTCTTATCTTTTTAAGTGGGAGAACTTGCACAATTGGTGGCTAAATACTTTTTTACCCCACTGTACTGTATAAACAGCCTTGTATATTTATGTAGGTTCCATATACAATATGTATGTAGAGCACAGGTGTCAAACTGCGGCCCTCCAGCTGTTGGGAAACTACATCTCCCATCAGCATTTATATAATCTATAACAGTGGGCATGATGGGAGATGTAGTTTCCCAACAGCTGGAGGGCCGCAGTTTGACACCCTTGATGTAGAGTATATACTACCTGTACTATTTACACACATATACAAATGCACAGTATACCATGGGAGTTCTTGTGAAAATTCAAGGAAAGGTAACGGTGAACACATCTGCATTTACTCCATGAGGCTCTTGTTCCACAGGTTGTTATGAGAGCACCAGTAGGTATATATAAATGTGTCCACTCTTACCTTTTTGTGAATTTTCTGAAGGCCTCTATTGTATCCTGAAGATACAAATTTAATATAATATTTTATATTGTTTTATATTTAATTTTATTTCTATGTATTTATACATTGTAAAAAAATCATCAACAGCTAGAGGTAGCAGTCGCAACCGGGCCCTCCAGCTTGAGGGGGGCCAAATGCTCTTCTGTTACATAGGAGGACACCAGTATTATAAATAATGCATGGTAACGGGGGGGCCCAATTTCACTTTCTGCACTGGGGCCCAGGAGCTTCAAGTTACGCCTCTGTCTGTAGACACACATAGCATAAACAACTTCTGACAGAGTATCACAAAGTAATTTTTATTCAAAGCTGGTCATTTTGTGGCACACATCTCAGGATATCTTAAGCCAAAAGGATTGGTAAAGTTGGACACATCTATACCAAATATCTTCCCTATACTCACATGTACAGTTCATGGGTGCAGCACAGTGCATGATCATAGCTTTGGGATATTTTGATGATATTTATTTAGTAGATTGTACTTGGCTTAGAAACACTTAGAAATGCAGCTCTTTACTGTGTATGGATGTGTCCTTTTTAACTTTTTTTCTTTTAGCTCACCATTTCCTGACATGACTGATATGAAATTACCAGCTTTGAAATAAATAAACATGATTATGTGATACTCTGTCGGGAATTGCTTATGCTATATTTGTAGGTGGCAACCCAGCAGTTGTGATGTTAATTGCAACCTCTTGAGATTGTTTCTAGCATGTAATGATCATGTACTGAATTTGTTAACGCAAAACTGGAGTCCTTAGTATAATATGAGGAACAATAGGAGTAGACATACCTGTACTTTAGCAAACACACCAATTTTTTAAGTATTCCTGGATAACGCGAAGCAAACACCTACTGTGCAGGTGCAGGAACATTGTTCCATTTTGTATGGAAAACATGGCAGTGACTCTTTGCTTTCTTTCTTAACTATGTGGTATCACCTTCTTACAAAAACAAAAGAAGAGAAAGAATAAATAGTCTACGAGGCTGGCCATACAGCTTTCTTTCCAAGCTCACTCTTATACATGTGCATGCTCCGCTTTACAGAGCATGCAAGTGTTTTCAATGGAGAGAAGTGCCAGACACCTCTGTCACTCCCAAAAACCTCTGATAGGGGATAATTTCTCATAAGATCAAAAGGATTGGTTATGTTGAACTTCTATCTGCTCAATATTCCTCATCTACGATCAGGGAAAGTTGGTCGGCTAGATGGTCAGCTAGTATCGCCAAAGTTGGTGGATTTCGCTAACTTTAATGTGATTGAGCAGCTTACATGGGTTATCCAACACAAAAAACTAAAAAATAGCCCTAAATTGTTTAAATTATAAGTGACATTTTAATCCACTGCTGATCCATTGCTGAACCTTCAGTGGATGCTGTGATCTTCCTTTACTTCCACTTGGCACATGACTACGACTTTTCTGTGGCCTCAGTGGTCATGTGCCTTCCTTTTGGCATCACTACTAAATTATGTGAATGGTGATGCAGAAAAAAGACAATGGGGCCGATTTATCAATAGTGTCTTACTTTTAGACAGTGTAAAATTAGACTAGAAAGTCTTACAACGCGCCACATTTATCATAGTGTTGATAAATCTGGTGCAGTTTAGAATTGTCTAGTCTACGTTTGTACCACAATTAAGTTGGCTTACTTTTACGGTGACAAAATTCCGGCGCATTTTTGGTCGCATTTAAAAGAACGGCCCATTTTTAAAAACCACCCCCCCTTTTTAGAGGTCCCCCCCCCCCTTTTGTGGACAAGGGGGCAGAACATTGAAACGCCCAAAACAACATAAAGGGGGAAAAGGCTTTTTTTTTGGCACAAATTGAGCCGGAATAAATCTGGCCGTGATAATCTCCCCCAAATTGGTTTCGATGAGGCAATAAACGGTTTCAGTGGTAACGTGCTGATTTGCATTAGCGTCCACATCCATGAGTGGTGATGCCAACAAAAACGACATGGAAATCGGGCCCATGAAAATAAAGCCAAAAACCCTTGGTACTTCTGAAGGTGGCATCCCGGGTTTTTCCCCCGAAAATAAGAATGTCTTTTTTAAAAATTTTGCTCCTAAAGGGAGCATAAACCTCTTTTAGGGGATGTCTTATTTTTCCAAAAAAAAAATTCATATTTATTGTTGACAAAAACTCAAAATGTTTAATATCTTGTGATTTCGTCCAAATAGCAGAAGCACCAACTCTGAATTCCCATAAAAAAAATGATAGGTTTATTTTCGGGGTGTCTTATTTTTCGGGAAACGGTTCTTTATACAATTGGCTAAATTTTTGTGTTTTTTTTTCATGGGGACTCCCTTCTAACCTGGAGGCAATCGTTTATGGCTGAAATTTTTTTTCTTTTTTTTTACTTTTTTTGTTGGACCACCCCTTTTAATATAGAGATACTGGGTGAGACAGGCTGCTTAAGAAGGGCAGCTTGCGGGTTTGGGTGTTTTTTTTTTTTCTCTCTGAATTAATGGAGGTGGTTCCCAGCGGGAGGCCCAGGTCGTTGAGAGGTAAAGTTGGATAGACTGCCCGATTTTGAGATCACTTGAAACGGGGCAGCTTAAACATTTTTGTCAAAATAGTAAACCCCGAGAGTCTCAAGTTTTTTCATGTATGAAAGATAGAAAAATGCTTTTTTAGGGTTTTTCCAGTATGTTTCCCCTTTTTGCAGAAATGTCCCTTTTGGGGCGGTCTGTGTGCGTACTGTATAATTACATGTGGCCCGCCCTGCCGGTGGCACCAGGTTTGCATACGTTTTTTCAGAAATGTTTTGTGTGCAAAAATACTTAATGTGTAATTGATTTTAACCTAATGGGAAGGAAAGGGGGTTTTCCTTTTGGGTTTCTGTCCCCGCCACTTTCGGGTCATAAGAAGGGCAGCTTGCGGGTTTGGGTGTTTTTTTTTTTTTTCTTCTAATAATAAAAGGTCGGTTGCCCCAGCGAGAGGCCCCTGATTGGCTCGATTGAGGGTAAAGATGGGTAGGATGCCCGTTTTTGGGTCCGTTGAAAATCGTGGGAGTTTAAAAAATCTTTTGTCAAAATATTTAACCGGGGTCTAAAAGTTTTTTCACGCACAGGAGCTGTAGACACAGAATAGAACAATCTATTTCTTGGTACAAGGATGTGCATTCCCTTTAAATTCTAGCAAAATTAATACAAAATTATAAAGAAAAGCTAAATTCTTTCCTCATTAGCCCACCCTTTTGGGTTTAAAAATTTAGCCAAATAACAGCGCTTTTGTCTACGTTGCAGGGGTTTTTTGTTTGTTTGTTAGACATTTTGGCATCCTTGTTTTCCCCTGCTAATTAAAAGATTATAACTTTTAGCTGAGAAAAATGGGGAAAATTTTTTATTGTTTTTTTGGGATGGAATTCAAAGAACTTCATCTTATATTCAGTTTTTTTTGCAGGCATAAATGAGCTGATGTATAGTAAATTAATCATGAAAGCCATTGTTTGTGGGAAAAAATAAGCTATCAAACAAATATCCACGGTGAACAGAAATTTGGCTTGTATTCCTGGCAGTGGATAAACCAAATTAATCATGTCACTAGAGGCAAACATATTACAGGAATCCAGCAGTGATAGATTCATTTGAATAGTTTCGCCATAGCTGTTTATCAGGCACAAAACTTGAACATTGTGTCTACACAAAAAAAGAGCTAAGTCAGCTTATAATACGTAGGTTTAGTGCATTCTGAAATATTATCCTATTTGACAAAGTTTGTGAAAAAACTTTTGTTTGGGATGTCCTGAACCCCAATTTTCAATCCTACCTCTAACCCCAACTCTAGCGGCCACATGTATGAACATGTTTAGGTCTAAAACTCACTATTTTGCCCATTGGTTACTAAGGGCAAAATCGTGAGTTTTAGACCTAAACAGGTTCATGTATGTGGCCCTAAGTAGTGGTTAGGTCTTTTATGGGTTTTTACAGGTTAACTTACCTTTTCACAGTTCCATCTAAGATCCCATCCAACCCCCTTTTTTATTTTCCATAACATAAAAGTCATAAACATTCCCAAAAAAAGCTAAAAACAAAAAAACTAACGTTTTGGGTTTTATTTTTTGCCGGTTTTCCCTATAATGTCATTTGGACTTCTGAATCGGTACATTTAGGTCAAGTTTGACAATTTAACCCAAATTTTTAAAAAATTCTGTTGCCACCAAATCCTCTCTCTTCCTTGCTAACCTGTGCAAAAGCAAATTACTTGTCCTTAAGGTCTCATTCAGTTTCATTCAATTTTTTCATCTAAATCTCTATGAGCTTACACTGTATGGAGCTTATAGGCTAAATACTAAATCAGAGAGACATTCGGATTATAAAAGACAAACATTTTCTTCCTAAAGCTTCAGTGCATTGTATAGTGTAAATGTGGGTGTAGGCAGCGGGCTCACTAGCTGTGCTGGCCTCGGTTGCCTACGGCCCACCAGAGAAGTTGATTTTAGGGGCCCACTGGGCCTCCCCCACCTCTGCCACCTGTGCTATACCCCTGCTCAGTCTTACTTCAACTTACACAGACTGGTGTGATGATATCATCACACTAACCTGTAATCAAGATGGGGCACTGGTGCTTCTGAGTCTCTCTCATCTAAATGCAGCAGGACACCGGGTGGTAAACATAAAAGGTCTAAAGATATGTCCCCCCACCCCAAATGATACATTTTATGCAAATATATATATATAAAAAGCTATATCACAAAGTTCTGCATGTAAAACCACTAAATAATGACCATGCAGTTACCAAATAACAAAAAAACTGAATCCCAAAGCAAATATCACCAGTGATTGAACTAAGACCAAATACCACCACATCAGGACCATACATAACGACCACATAGAGACTTAATAATACCGCCACATATTATTACCACATAGTGACTGAGTAATACCACCACATTATGACCACATATCAATCCCAAATATTAACTGAATAATACCATCACACCATGAACACATATCACCCCCCAAATAGTTACTGAATAATAATACCACGTCATGACCACATATCACTCCCAAATAGTAACTGAATAAAACCGCCACATCATGACCACATATCACCCCGAAATAGTGACTGAATAATACCACCACACCATGATGACATATCACCATCACACAGTGACTGAATAATACCACCACATATTAACAACAAATAGGGCCAGATGTCTGAAAACTGTCTAGGTGTAAGACTTTCGTTGTTGCCCCTGTAGCAACTAATACCTCATATTTAACATTTTTCCAGTATGTGGTATTGGCTCTGTAGGTAGAGCATAGAAGCCACAGCAGCAGACGCCTTTCAAACACATTCTGGAAGGCTTCAAGGAACACCTGGAGGTTGACAGTCACCAGGTCCCTTTAGTCCCAGAGGGGTGCGGCCCAGGCCTGGGCATCACCAGACAGCAGACTTATAATAAATGCCATCTTGGCTCACTCAGAGGGGAACTGGTTCATCATAATCTCCATATGAATGGAGCACTGACTTAAGAACTCCCTGTAGAGATAAACAGAAAGTACTGCCTGCCAGAGTCAGAAGGGCAGCAGGAAGGTGACTCGCCATGGATGGTGGAGCAGGTGTGGCCGGAGGTAGGTGAGCTGAAAAGTACTGCACAGAGTTCACAAGTTGATCAATAAGATTACTCTGGTGGGCCACCACAGCTGAGATGTCCTGAAGTTTATCAACGGCAATGACAAAGAGGAAACAATATATAGGGTCAGCGTTTGGTGATTAACCAATTATCGGCACGCTGGCCTTTTAAATAGCACAGAGCCAGCACTCAGATTGGGAATGCACAAGCCGGCACGCAGCAGAGGATCGCAGCTGTGGAGGCCGAGGCGCAACTCATGACAGTAAAGTTAAGGGTTAAATAATCATAATTTTGACAAATGCTAATAAACAATCATCATGTTGCACTTTGTATTCTGGTCAAATTCAACCCAAATCCAAGCGTGTCAGTTGGATCACTCTGAATAAATTTTGGCAATAGTCAGCAAAAAAAAATCAATATGTAACCTTAACCTTAAATTGGGGTTAAGGTATTTTGTATTGGGTTTTAGAGAGGTATCTTACCCATTCCCCAGCACCTCTAATCCAATGTCAAATAAGCAACGTCAGAAGTGACTTTGGAGCAAAAGTGGTATGAGATTGGAAGTGTTGGGAATTGGGTAAATTAACTCATTAAAACTAAGTATAAAAAATATAACCCTAATTTAGATAGCACTATGGTTGATTGTTTACCAAATATTGCCAGAAATGCATTCAGACTGATCCAAGTAAAGTGCTTCCATTTGGGTCGCATTTAACTATGCCCAAAACCCCTAAACCCAATTTTGGCTTAGAGCTACTATCAGGAGTAGGGCTAGGTCTAGGACTAGGGTCAAAGTAAAAACAATGGCCCACATGTATGAACCTGTTTAGGTCTAAAACTCACTCTTTTGCCCACACAAGGGCAGATTTGAGCAACGTTAGTAATGATCAAGAAAAAAGTTGTTATGACAATGCTGATGAAAACAGAGCTGTATTAAAATTCATATTTGTCACAATCTAGAAAAAAAGATGAAAATTTCCTAGCAATAAAAAAAGATTGCTTTATATGGGAAACTCATAAGGTTACAGAGAAACCCATGAAAAACCTTATTTTGAAGATTTTACAAGAGATAAGGACATTGTAAAATATAAGTGCAATTTGCACATAGCAATATAACATGCCCAAAAATCCATAGAGGCAAAACATTCCTGGATAATGATCCTTATGAATATGCAATGTGGGGGAATTAGCAAGAAATCATTATTTGCTTCAGGGAAAAAAAATAAACTAATAAAGTACTTTATTGCATGTGGATGTGTTTTACATGTATACAGGGCTAATGGCCGCCATTTTTAATAAAAATCTTTTTTCCCCCTCTGTTTATGCTATGGGCAGGGGCAAAATAATAATCCTCGTTTTTCTGTGATACAATGCCCAGGGACTTGGGGAAATAAAGCCTCACATCTGGCAAACATGAATAATTTAACCACTTTACTTTTATAGAATACGAAGGAATGATATGGTCTTAAAGAACCAATAAAAAAAAATAACGGAATAGTCTTAAGCCTTCTCCATAAACTAGGAGTACTTTTTTGGTCTTAAAAACAGCATTAAAGTGATTATTTACGGGTAAAGAAAATTTTTTTTTTCAGTTTTTTGAGTAAAACCCCAGCTGCAAGCTGCAAAAGTAAAAAAAAAAATGAGACAGCGCCCCCTAGCAATATTGCAACTTTTGGTAAGATTAATGCACAAACCCTTTTAGGTTGTGCAAAGTAAGGCACAACATTTTTTTGAGCACCCAAAATTTTTTTTGGAACCGAAGCGTCAAGGTCGTCCGCTAGTGTATGATTGTGTGCATAACCCGGTTTTTGGTTTTTGGTCGCCGGCCACGGCCGGTATAGTAAACCGTTTTTTTTTAAACTTAATTGGTATTTAATTCTTCTAGTTGAACACTTTTTGCAAACTTGTATCCCACTTGTTTTTCGGGCCAACCCGGGGCCGAAACCTTTCTGTAACGGGGGGTGGATCCGCGGGGCCACGCAAGCGATGATAGCAAAGCCACGCCCGGGAAGGATTAAGTAGCCCCCTTTTTTCACCAGACCCCCCACAAAGCTGGATGGATTTGCTCGGCGGAGGCTACCAGGTCACTCCCCCTGCATGACTTGTTTGCGATGGGGGCCGGGGGGTACGCATGGTGCAAAATCGTATTTCGGGGCGTAGTCGGGGACGGGCAGAAGGTCAGGGCGGGAGCGAGGTTCGTAGTCAGGAGGGGCAGACGGTAGGGCAGGCGGAAAACAGGCAAGGTCGGAAACGTGAGCAGGGGGGAGGTAACGGGAAATAAAGATGAACTCTATACACCCAAACGCCCCAAAAACACACCAAAAAAATGGCGCGGTGCTAGGGGGGTCTCCATATATAGGACCAGGGGCCGTCAATTAACCATTTAAAAGGCCCCTGGCCCTTTAAAACCCCGGCCCGCCTGCGCGTGGCCTTAACGGGATTTGCACGCGGCGCGTCAGAGCTGGAGCGGAGGGGGGGACGGTAATACGGGTTTCCCGGGCAGGAGGGAAGGCCCAGGGGCTGCGGCAGCCGCAGCACCCGTCCCGGCCCCTGCCACGGAGGACCCCGCGGCGCCACACGCCGTGACAGTACCCCCCCCTTAGCTCCCCCCCTTTTCCCTTTGAAATTTAGCGAGGAGATCGGGGGACAGATTGGTCTCAGGTTCCCATAAATGTCCTCCGGACCAAAGCCCTTCCAGCGAAAAGGTAGAACCGTTTCCCCTCACTTTTTCTCCCCCCACCCCTCCTTGACCCAAAAAGTTATCTGTGCTAGCAACAGGGAAGGGGCCGAACGTCTGGGGAGAAGCGGTTCAGCACCCCGGGCTTGAGGAGGAAAATAAAAGCGTGGGTACGTAGGTGGGGCAGGCAACGCTTATGGAGAGGGGGTTCAGACGCTGGAGCACCCAAAAGGCCCCAGGTATTTGGGGGCCAACTTGTAATGGGCACCTTAAAACGGACATACTTTGCGGTAACCATCCCTTCCGGGCCAAAATAGGGGCGGGGGCCTACGGTACCTTCTGCCTGACGTTTTGGTGGGGAGAAGCTTTTCAGGGCCGCGCGTGAGTTGCCAGGAGCCTTGATGCCCTTTTTATTGGGCATCCACGGCGGGGACAAGAGACGAGGTAGCTAGAGGGAGAGGTGGGGGGGAGAAAACCCAAGACAATAAAAAAGGGGGGGGAGCCCCCCAGCGGATTCTGACTCTAAAGAGTTATAAGAAAACTCTGCCAGGAGAGAAGATGGAAACCAATTATCCTGCGACGGGAACAAAGGCCCAAGTTGGGACCCCAAAAACCCGGTTTTAAACCCGTTTACCGCCCGTTAGTTGGGGTGGTATGCAGATGAAAAACCAACGAATCTGCAAAATGACAGCACAGGGCCCGCCAAAATTTTCGATAAACTGGACTCCCCTGTCAGAGGGCAATATCATGGGAGACCCTGCAAGCGGAAAAATGATGGAAAAAAAAGTTGGGCAGCTGGTGGGCAAGGGGAACCCCGGCAGTGGGATAAAGTGAGCCATTTTCGAAAACGATCGGTCACCCCCATAAACCGTGTTTCCCCGAGAAGGTGGAAAATCAGTGACAAAGTCATGGCGACATGGGGCCAGGGGTTTTTCGGCACAGGAAGAGGTGAAAGGCCCCCGGGCTTGAGGGGGAGCCCTTTTTTGGGCACAGGAGGAGCAGGCCAGCACAAAGTCCCTGATGTTTGGGAGAGTGGGGCCCCCTTTAGCGGAGCCCGTGAAGGGACTTATGGATTCCTGGGTGCCCCGCGTTGCGAAGAATGTCCCCATTCAGGTTGGGTGCAAAGCAGGCGACATACGTTTCCCCGGGGGGAACGTTGAAGTTCCACGGGGGCAGCCGTGACGAGGGGTTCGGAGGGCAATGCCTGTGGGGGGATCAAACCCACCGATCAGGACACGGTAGGGCTTCAGCTTTTATGTTCTTCGGTGGCCAAAGTGTGCAGGAAGTCAAAAAGGGCAAGAAAAAGGACCAACTACCTGCCCGGGGGTTCGGGTTGAGCCGACGAAGAAATAGGAGGGTTTTTTTGGTCGGTGAAGTTCAATAGGGGGGCGAGCCCCCCCCAGCAGGTGACCCCCTCTTTAGAGCCCGCTTTTGGCCAGTAATTGCAAACCCCCTTTATTAATTTTTCTCGGCCGAAAGAAAATTTTGGGGAAGAATCCACAGTTGTTTTCCCCAGGGGATCCTGAGGAGGCAGCACCGCTACCCCCAGGGGGGCACCACTTTCCCGAATGAAAGGGGCGTTCGGGCCCGGGGGGACAGAACCCAGAGCGCAACGCAGATTTGAGCGGCTAAGGGTTCTTGGCTTTCCCGGGGGCCCCGTTTTGTACTGTAATGGGGAGGATCCGCTGGGGGAACGCAAGCGATGATAGCTAAACCCGCCCGGAACGGAGTCTAAGTAGCCCCCGGGTTTTCACCCGAGCCCGCTGCAAGCGGGATGGACTTTCTGCGGGTGGGCTACCAGGTCTTACCCCCGCGTACTTGTTGGTGGCGGGGCCGGGTTACAGCGTGTGCAAATCGTTTAAAACCGGGGGTGTCGGGGGACAGGCAGAAGGTCAGGGCAGGGGCAGGGTTCGTAGTCAGAGACGGGGAAACGGGCAGGGCGGGCGGCAAACAGGCAAAGTCAGGAAACGTGAGCAGGCGGAATGGTACACGGCAAACCCAAGACTAAAACTCTATACACTCTAAACGCTCCAAAACACCCCAACAGACTGGCAGCAAGTGCTAGGGGCGTCTACCATATATAGGACCAGCGGCCTTCTTTAACCAATTAAAGGCGGCGCTGGCCCTTTAAATCGGACCAGCCGTCGCGCGCGCCTTAAGCAGGGGATTTGCGCGCGGCTGTCAGAGCTGGAGACAGGAGTGGGGATGGAAAGTACGGGGTTTCCCGGGCAGGAGGAGAAGGACCACGGCTGCGGGACAGCGCCCGCACCGTGCGGACCCGTGCGCACGGGGGCGGCGCGGCAGCTGCGGCGGCGCGCCGGGGACACCTTCCAGCACTATTGGGGTCAACTTCTTCTGTTAGTGATTGTCAGCTCCTTCATAATATCACTTCTGCTCGCCTTCATCCCCTTCCCTATTTATAGTCTCGCATTCCTATCCTTCTTGTCTGCTATATGGTTCTCTTTCTCTATAGTTCGCCTGTACTCTTATTTGACTTTCTGTGCTCTTTGACTCTTGCCTTGTTCCTGGTTATTCTTTTGTCTCACGTTCTTGTACTGAGCTGCCCATTTGTTACTGACCTGGCCTGCCCGACTTCTCTTGTTAGTTCCGTGTTTGTTTGTCTTCGTCTGTGTTCAACTTGGCTCAGAGCAGTCATCAGTCTTCAGGTTGGGGCCAACCTAGTAAGGAGTTGGGTTCCCCAAATGGCAGGGACAGATGTTGGGACCAGTGTCAAGGCCTTTGTCTCTGTGTGGGTCCCTGACAGGTTGTTACAGCATTCTGTCCGTTTTGCTCAGTATGCCCAATGCACGGGGTCAGGGTGATGGCGATCCAAGAGATGTGAAGATCTTCTCCAGTTTGCCCAGAAAAAAACTCCTTTAAATGGACGGTAATGACCGTGCTGGACGTCTTTTTAGTTGAAAGGTTTATTATAAATAGCAAAGGAATACGCGTTTCATGTGTACTTCCATACTTTGTATGGAACCGGTATGGAACTGAGGAAGTGTGGTCTACACACAAAACGCATATTCTATTGCTATTTAAAATAAACCTTCAACTCCAAAGACGTCCAGCGCGGTCATTACAGTCCATTTAAGGGAGTTTTTTTCTGGGCAAACTAGAGAAAATCTTCACACCTTTTGGATAGCTGCAAAAGTGTGAGAGAAGGAAATGAGGGAAGCATAGGGCACCAACACGAATGAACAACTTGATAGTTCTCCTGTGATCTCCTCCTTGTTGGACTCACATTGAGGAGAGACATAGACAGGCGGGCAGGTGCACCCAACGTGCAACATTTCAGGGTCAACACCCCTTTCTCAAGCACAGTGAGAAAGGGGTATGGACCCTGAAACGTTGCACGTTGAGTGCACCTGTCCGTCTGTCCGTGTCTCTCCTCGATGTGAATCCAACAGGGAGGCTATCACAGGAGAACTATCAAGTTGTTCATTCGTGTTGGTTACCACGGACTATTACTCCATGGACACGCAAGTAGCATACGATTGTGCACGCTAAGTTATTCATTGAATATGATGAAGTTTGACAATAAATTTGAGAAAGTTGTTTTATCCTGCTTTGGTCATTACAAGTGTACAATGTGAAGGGAGTATGGGGAACACCGACAGCAGGTGTGTGGTACCGCCTATTTAATTAGTGAGCTACCGAACTTTGTTGCAGGAAGCATAGGGCACATAAGCTAGAATATTAAAGGGGTTGTCACATCTGTATGTCTTCACTCTTCACAGCCTCTTCAGCATCTCCCTTCCTGTGCAGGCTGTGGGTGGGTCTACAGCAGTAACTGACATCTCCGCTCTGCTAGCTCCTATTCCTAGCTGTGCCTGTTACAGGGACATTTCTGATGGAAGGGTTGTAAAAAAACAATGTCGCTGTCCAAGCAGGATGTCTGACTATATGTGAGCTAGCAGAGCTGACTGTCATTAGAGGAAGCTTGTAGTGAGAGAGAAGAACTTACAGGTTAGCTGCTGAGTGACTCTTTTATCCATGATAACAACTGCAATTAGGACCTTGTTCACATAATGCATAGACAAAGGGAGTGTGGCCCCAAAACGTAGAAGGCGTGCCACGTGCATGTGATATTGTGGCCTGTGATCGGCTCCTACTGTCACGTGAACGATGAACGTTCACTGGCATGTACGTGCGGGCACCGGGACTGTAGGAGACCATCCAGGAGGAAGGTATGAGCCTTATCTTCTATTTTTAATCATGCCCCCACAGACCAACGAGCACTCTTAGATCCTGGAACACCCCTTTAATTTGGAATCTCCGCTCGCTACACTACACGGAGTGAAACTAAGGGCACATCCCCACGGCATAGAGTAAATACCAGTCGGAAATTTGCTCTGTTTAGCGGCCGTGTACATGTCCACAGAAGGACACCTTTTCACAACGGTTTACGGATTCCGCCCTCCCCCTTCGCACCCACATGTTCATGTTCTGCCTGAAAACTGGGCGGAAAAATGAACATGTTCTATGTTTTTCAGACCGCCGGAGGTGTAAAAAACCGTCCGGCGGAAAATCCATGCAGTGGGGAATGCTGTACGGATTTTCCATAGGGGCTCATTGTAAAGTTTGACAGACTGTATAGACGGCTTTCAAAACCAGACCATGGGGACATGACCTTAGTCATGGATTTAAAATCAGACTGATTGTTACTTAAAAACACAGCTTTTTTAAAAAAATGCTTTTATATTTATATAAAAAAAGTTTGATATTCAAGAACTAAACTCCAAGCAGATGTTTGTTTTTAATGAGTATCTGTGATCTTTTATGTAATTACAAATACATGATACAGGATGATACAAGGCTGCTCCCTCTGAAGGGATAAAGTTTATTTAGTAGAAAAATGAGATCAAAGTTAAAAGCAAGTTCTGTGCTGCTGATAAGACACAGCAGGGAGTGAAGTCACCATCCTAGCCACTGCTAGAGCAGAGTTAGGTGCTCGATAACCTAAGGAGACTTGTGTAAACAAGCAGGAGATAAGAGCTGCTCTAACTATGAATGGAGGCAAAATTAAAACATCAATGAATTTGGTAATAATTTTTATTTACCTTAGCCTACATGTTTAAAGCTAATCGGTGAGACAGGAATAACCCTTTTATTATTATTATTATTTATTTTAAAGCGCCATTGATTCCAGGGCGCTGTACATTCGAGGGGGTTACATACATTACATAAGTCAAACGAGTACAGTGATAAGGGATAATGACAATTGGCACGACAGAGGGAGAGAGGACCCTACCCGCGAGGGCTTACAATCTACAAGGAGGAGGGAAGAGACAGAAGGTGAAGGGCAGACATGTTTGTGGGGTGGAGTAGGGACAGCAGGGTTACTGTTGGTTGTAGGCTATCCTGAAGAGATGGGTTTTCAGGTTGCTTTTGAAGCTGGTGAAGGTGGAGGAGAGTCTGATGTGTTGGGGAAGTGAATTCCAGAGTGTCGGGGAAGCACGGGAGAAGTCTTGGAGACGGTTGTGGGAGGAGTTGACACAGGGAGAGCAGAGGAGAAGGTCCTGTGAGGAGCGGAGATTGTGTGAGGGGAGAAGTTATGGAGAGCCTTGTATGTCATGGTTAGTAGCTTGAAATGAATTTGATATCCAATATCTGGATATTAAGGCAGAGATGTATGGAGGGGAGAAGTTATGGAGAGCCTTGTATGTCATGGTTAGTAGCTTGAAATGAATTTGCTGGGCAATGGGAAGCAGAGTTGAGAATGGTTTGAAGGGGACCAAGAGTGTTGGATGGGAGGCCACAAAGCAAGATGTTGCAGTAGTCTAGGCGGGAGATGACGAGGGCACGGACCAGCATTTTTGTAGTGTCATAGTTGAGGAATGAGCGGATGCGAGAGATGTTTTTCAGGTGGAGGCGGCAGGCTGAGGTGAGGGTTTGGATGTGTGGTTTGAAAGACAAAGCCAGGATTACCCCAAGGCAGCGGACTTTTGGAACAGGTGAGAGTATACAGCCGTTGACTGAGATAGAGAGATCAGGGACAGGGGTAAAGTTGGACGGTGGAAAGATGATGAATTCAGTTGTCTCCACATTTAGTTTTAGGAGTCAGGAGGAGAAGGAGGATATGGATCATAAAAGGTCTTGGGACCCGGGAGAGAGAGAGGTAACATCTGGGCCAGAGATGAAGGGCTGGTGGTCGTCCGCTACAGGGGTAGTGAAAGCCATGTAAAGCTATGACTCCCGAGGCCAGAGTGTAAAGAGAGAAGATAAAGGACCCAGGACTGACCCTGGGGGACAAAACGGGAAGGGGCCCGGGGGGAGGAGGTGGAAAGAATGAGGACGCTAAAACCCCGTCGTGAGGTTGAAACCAGGAAAAGAGCCAAGCGTGATCCCGGGGGAGGAGGGGGAATTTGTGCAGGAAAAGGGAATGGTTGACAGTGTAAAAGGGCAGAGGACGTCAAAGGGAGGAGCACAGAGTAGTGGGTGGGCTTTAGCAGTTATAGGTATTGGGACCTTTGGGTTGGGGGCGGTTTTGGTGGGTGGGGGGGTCGGAAACCGATTGTAGTGAGTCAGAAGAGAGTTGGGGGAAAAGGGGGGGAGGACAGCTAAAGATAGACTGGGGGCGACTGAAAGAGCTCGCCGCCCCCGGGGGAAAAGTGCACGTTTCGACGCCCGATACTGAAACCCCAAACCTCCGGGAGTGGGGCGCCCGGGATTGGGGCCCCTCATCATGGGTGTAAAGCCCACCCCCCTCCCCCAGTGGGGGGGGCGCAGTGGGGACTTAGTTGCAAAAGGGCTGCGCCTAACTGTATTTCGATTCGGCGGCTGGAAATCTGCAAGAAATCATTAAAACAGTTAAGAAGGAAAAAAGAGTTTTCTTTCAAATGAATGAATGAAGGAAAAATCAAAGTGTTTTTAAAGCAAAAAAAGTAGTAAAAAAAGTGGATCATCTAAAATTTAAAGGGAAAATTAAAAGTTCCTCAAAAAAATAAAAATCTCAGCCCGTGCGGCAGGGAGTTAAATAAAAAAAAACGTTTTTATTAGTGGAAAACATTATCTAAAAAAGGCTAAAACCTTTCTGAAAAAAAAAAAAAAAATAAAACCATTTTCCCCAAAAATAAGAACGGGCCAAACACGGTTTTGGGATTTTTGAAAATTCCCGGGAAATACAGTAATTCAAATTTGTAAGCCTTTCATTGGTGGGCATAAAAGCCAAATCAGAATAGGAGGACAGTGAACCATTTAACCTATGAAAAGTATTTACCAATCAAGCAAAGGGGGGACAGTTCAAAATCAGTAAAAAGGAAAAAAGAGCTGTTGGTTAGCTAGCGGGGCTTGGCAACCGCCAATCAGAAAAAGGCGACAGGACCCTTTAAACCTAGGGAGTGTTTGCCCAATAAAATTTAAGAGGGGGACATTTCAAAATACAGAAAAAATGCAAAAAGAGTGTTTGGGTTAACTAGGGGGGCCCTTGGCTATCCCCCAAATCAGAGAGCAAGCTACTTTGTCCCATTGTTTTCTTGGAGAGATCGGGGAAAGGGAATCTCGGCTCTCGCCCCGTCCGGCATGGAGTAGATTAAAAAAAAAATTTTTATTAGGGGTAAAACATTATCTGAAAAAGGGCTAAAACCCTTCTAAAAATAAATGTCAAATCCCGAACAGGGGTTTGCGCCGGCCCCGGAAACTACATCGGGTATAGGGAATTAGAAACTGGGGGGGGAAATACAAAATTAAATTTGTAAGCGCTTTCAGGGTTGGGAAAAAAAACAACCAATCAGAATAGGGGGCCATGAACCATTTTTAGTTGGGAGAAGTAGGACCAACAAATTAAAAAGGCGGGACATTAAAATAAGTAAAAAAGGCAGAAAAGAGTGTTTGGGTTTTGACCCCAGGGGGCAGATTATCCAAATCTATTTTGTGGTCTATTTTGGTGAGAAAAAAGGGCGCGATTAGGGGGCCCCTAAAAAGTTTTTGTCTAGGGGAAATATTTATACTGTGATTGGTTGGGGGAAGGGGGGCTGTCCTGTTTGCAATCAGCAGGTGGGTACTTATCTCACAATTTAGGGGAAAAAGAAATGCAGAGCGGCTCGTTTGTATTGCTAAGTTAAAAGAGGCGCTTATTTGGCCCAAGGGGAGACGAGAAACGCCTTATGGGTTTTCTAATGCAATTGTAAAAAACTTACATGGCAGAAATAAAATGATAAAACCCCCAAAGTGTACGTTTTTAATAAAATGAACAAAATATGGGGTAACGAAAAAAAATATTAATTCAATAAAAAAATTTTTTTTTTTCTTTTTTTCGTTACCCCAATATTGATCTTTGCCTAACAAAATAAAGAAAAAAAAATGAATTTTTGTTTAATATTTTTTCGTTCCCCCCCATATTATTGTTCATTTTATATAGGATCGTACAATTTCGGAGCTTATCTTTTTATTTCTGCCATGTACATTTTTATTATAGATTGCATTAAAAAATCCTAAGAGCGTCGCTCGTCTCCCCTTGGGCCCAAATAACCGCGCCTTTTTTTAACTTCCCAATCACAAACAAGCTCCTCTGCATTTCTTTTCCCCATAAACTCTATAAAAAGGTAGCTCCCCGCTGTTGGCAAAGCCCCTCTTCCCCCCCCAACCAATCACAGTACTAAAATTTTTCCCCAAAAAGACAGAATAACTTTTTGGGTCCCTTCTTACGCCCTTCTTGCTCCAACTCAAAAACCACTACTTTGATTGGTTGAGCCCAGGGGCAGATTGAATCCCCCAACAGCTCTTTTCTGCCTTTTTACTGTATTTTGAAAATGTCCCCCTTTGCTTTGATTGGTCAATCTTCTCATAGGTTTTTAAAGGGTTCACGTCCTCCCATTCTGAATGGTTGGGGTTTTTCCGACCAAACAAAAGAGCTTACAGAATGTAAATTTTCTGTATTTTCCCTCAATTTACAATATCGCAATTGTGAGTAGCGCCGGTTCGGCGACAAAAGCGTTGTTAGGATTTGGGTTGATGAAAGTTTTTAGAAGGTTTCAGCTCTTTTTCAGATATATTTTACACCTAAAAAAAATTTTTTAATTTGCCCATGCCGCCAGCCTGAGGACGAGATTTTATTGCCCCGATCTCTCCATAGACTACAATGGGACAAAGTAGTCCCCCGCTTGATTGGGGAATGCCCAAACCCCCGCTAGTCAACCAATCAGCTCTTTTCTGCCTTTTTTACGATTTTGAACGCCCGCCTTGTCTTTTGATTGGTCAAACTTCTCCCTAGTTATAATTGGATGGGCGAATCGATTCTAAAGAAGTGGAATTCGTTTAGAATTTAGGAAAACTTTGGTTCGAACAAAGTCGAAGTTTGGGGACTTGGGGGAAAAGAATTTGCTTTTGATTGATAAAAAAAAGGCTCGAGCACTTTGGGGTACGAGGGAAAGCCCTTGGGGGGAAGGGCATACCGCAGAATGTGCAGAGATGAAACCAATCAGACCGGGGGTTCTGTGCGTCACCGAATTAAGTCTGGGGGCGTGCTGGGGGGCTCATACCGCTCTCACTGTACTGATAGGGAAGGGGCTGCGGGCTGGGTTGTTACTGAAGAAGATTTTTATACAGCGATTTTTGGGGGTGTCTCGTTGTCTCAGAGACGCTTCTTTAAGTTTATTTCTATTTTTTTGGGGGATTGGATTGAAAATCCCGTGTGGTCCCGTGAGCTGATATACATTTTAAAGCTATCTGCTCCAGCACATTTAATATTCAAGGGGATCTAAGCCATTTCCCGTTTATTTATTAAAGAAACAGCGTTTTTACAATACAAAAACCCTTCATTTTTTGGGTCTCAATTCTTTTTCGCAATTTACATCCCGGGGTTAATTTAAGCGTTGTTCTGCTGTGTGGTGATAAAAAAAAACGTTTATTTTTTTCCGCCAAAAAAAACATTTTTTTTCCCGTAGCATAATTCACAAGCGAAGGTTAATTACAATTTTATCTCTTTTTGTGTAGCGTAAAATACAGCCCTTGTAACACACTACAAAACTGGGAGTTTGTGGTTGCTCAAATTGTTTGGCGCAAATTTACATCCAGGGGGTTTAAATAGGTTTTTTCTGCAGTGTCTCAGTAAAAAAAAAACTTTTTCATTTTCACCAACACAGAAGAAATTCTTAGCATATTCATATCGGGTTAATTAAGCCCGTTTTTGCTTTTACATTCAGTAAAATACACAGAGTTTTAAAACGGCCATACAAAAATCAAATTTTTTCCCGCCCATTTGTGGAGGCAATTTAATCCCAAGGGTTTTAAACCCAAACTTCTTAGGGGGTTTATTTGGAGTCAATACAGGGGGTTATTTTATCATAAAATATCTTCATCAAACAGTGTTTACATTTTATAAAAAACAGTATGTCGACAGGAGGGGGGGCAGGCCTTCACCGCGAGTGGCAGAGGCACAAACTTCCCGGAGCAGGCCCAGGTCGCAGCACAGCAAGGGGGCGTCGCACAGGGTCACTCGGGGGGCCACAACTGCCGCTTCTTTAGCGGCCGTGTGTTTTTAGCAAACCCCAAAGGTTTTTGATTGGGGGGACTAGGTCAACCATTCCCCCAGAAAGACATCTGACAACCCCCAGCCCAAAAGTCGGTGGGAATGTCAACAAACCCTTGTTGGGATGGGCCCCCGGGGCGGGCCGGGCCCTCACCTGCCCAAAACCCGCCTTTCCCATCCCGGTTTCCCCCAGCCAGAGATTACTGTGGGTCTGGGCTTGCGCCACATTTTAGCGAGGATGAAAATTTGAGGAGGGCATCAGCAGCTTCTTTGGGAGCAAAGAAAAGGGGGCCCAAAATCCCCTGCTTCTGCGTAACGGCAAAGTATAGATGTTGAGAGTGGCATGGAGGTCATGTTGTAGGGGTCCCTCTGCATACCAAGGCCGGTGTGAGACAGCGTGACGATAAACACAAAAAAAGATGATGTAGCCCACCGCAATTGGGGCCGGTTAGGGAAGGGCTTCATCACGTCAGGAGAAGGGGGGCCTCAGCTTGCCCAGGCAGCGGCCAGCGCAAGTGGGTTGTTGGCGTGATCAGCAGGATTGCGCAATTGTGAGGGCGGGAGCCAAGCGGCCACGGGGGAAAAAACCCCCTTGCAGGTCAAGAAAGTAGCGGCACAGGGGGGCCCAGCGAGGCAGCGCGGAGTAGTCCTCAGTGCGGAGCGTTGGCGGGAAAAAACGCTACCGGGGTGGGGCAGTTCTTTGCTAAGGGCACCGGAGGAGCCGAAATGGGATTGTAGAATCTGTAGGAGAAAAAGGGAAACGTGGCCCGGGGGTAACGTTGACCACGGCCCTGGTCAAAAATGCAGGCAAACCCTCCGGGGGCCTGGGAAAAAAAACGTGGCGCAGATGGGTGGTCTATCTGCCGCTGCAGAACAGCAAAACAGCCCCCAGTGGCACGCAGCCCTTTCAGCCAGTCAAGGGCCCCCCCCACCTCGCAGAAGGGAGCGTTTTTCCCTTTGACATCATTCCCGGGCCAAAATGCTCCCGCTCCTGTACTATGGCGCCCCCGCAGCGTTAGCGGACGTTGCAAAAGAAACAGATGGCCAACCATCCTAAGGTGCACAGCGACCGTACCCTTTTCCAATTGTTGGGGCTGAGTCCTCCTTTCCAAAAGGGGGGATCTGCACCTTCAGAAAAATGCTTGTCCGAGCCGAGAATTGGGGAGTTCCAAGCCCTAATTTCTTTTTTAAAAAGGCGTACCCGACTTCATAATATGTAAACAGAAGGGGGGCCCCGTCCCTTTAGCTTATCGGTTTTTTTTCCAAGGGCATGGCAGCGCGGAAAGTTGAGCTGTAAACTACAGTCGGGCCCGTACATGTCCCTTTTCGGCCACTGGGGGAAGTGCTTTCCGGCCCAGGAACCAACAAGGAAGGAGACGCCCCTTTTCCTCCACGTTGTCAAAAATGCGGCTCCCCCGGGCCAATTTCCGCCTCCCCCCCTCCACCACCCAACCACCATTCCCGCCTCCACAAGTACGCTCCATCATACCCCATGGTAGGGCACAGCGGGGTTTAGCGTTCTACCCTGGGGTTGCCTCGGCGAACGAATCACACGGGGGGAACTGCTCGGTCATGCAGCAAAGAAAAT